>JAGXOD010000029.1:1110000-1160000 GCA_020368025.1 Brachyhypopomus occidentalis | reverse complement strand
CCCCCCCATGGCCTGTAGCCTAGCGCCCCCGCTGATAGACATCTAGCAGCGCTGAGCAATACATCCTTCTCGACTTCCTGTTTCCTTTCTGTAACTCTTGCCAGAAGTTGATGGACGGGTGTGTGACAGGTGGGGGAGGGGTCCCTGGGAGCCAATAAGCACAATGTTCAGGGGAGGAGAGAGTCACTACTGCCTACAGCCGCACATGCAGTAGTGCTTTGATCAGCTTCTCTACAGTTCTTCTTCAAAACGGCTACAAAAAGAGCTGTACTAAAAACACGTTTACAGTGGCGTAGCAGACTACACTAGTCTTTTCATGCAAAAATAGTAAAAAAAAAGACTTTTTATTACCTAAAAATACGTCATACATCGCAAAGTTACACAATGGGTTAAATTGCATTTCATTTACAATTGTATTTACAATAGCAAGTACAGTGGCAATAGTAAATACAGTTACAATAGTAAATGCTCTTTTTTTTTTCTTTAATCACACACACACGCACACGCATGCATACACACATGCATGCACAAACACATACAAATGCATGAGCCCTCGCTTGGACACACACGAATCTGTGCATGTGCGCACACACAAATGTACATGCACACACATACACATGTGCACACACAGACAAACATGCGCATACACAGATACACACACAATAAAAATACTGTATCACATATACCACAATATACTGTATATTCATTGATAATTCATTTTATTAACTATTGAGATGTTACATATCACAATATTGATCTACCCAATTGATATACTGGGTCATCAAAAACAAAATCTAACCACTGTTCAACTGTACACTCATAGGAAGTGCAAAACTGTTAACTAACCCTAACCCTAAAGTTACCCTAACCCCTAACCCTAACCCTAACCCTAAAGTTGATGAAACTTTGCTGAAAATATTCCCAACAAAAAAATAAAATGATAAAAAAAATGATAAAAATCATTTTAAAAAAACATTAAAAATTATACTTCTAGAGGCATTCTAGAGGTCAAAAGGTCATGTCCTTAACCATCTGCCACTTTGGATTTATGATGTAATATTCCAGGGCAATAAACATTAACATGTGCACACAAAGAGAGCTGACATGGAGAATACCATCGCTAGCTGGAATCAGCACTGAGGAATCAAAATGTTCTGCCAAGATCTGAACTCAGAGGTCACGTCTGACCATCTGTTTGAGATATATCTGATTCACAGTTGGTTTTCACAACTGACAATGGAACAACGGACAACTAATTTTCAATGAAATCAAGATACAGTTTATGCTCTTCTCATGATCTGGTATTGGACCCTCCAATCTCCACCATCATTTCGTTCGGTTCGTGGTCTGGTTTGGATTTCTGTTAATGATGTTGTTCTCTGTTGTTGTCGAACTCAGTTGAGCTCAGGAAATGAAGATGGGTAGTGGTTGTGCAGGAGGTAAAGTGAGTCCACACACGGCAGAAATGTAGGTATCGAGTGTGTCGGACACCTCGCCAACAGGTGGCATTTGGAGGAGATCGATTTACCACAGGACTCTTGAGTCACCCCGCCTGTGTGCTGCTGTCATGGGGAATACTTCATCCTGACCTCTAAGATGTCAAATACAAATGCTCTTACCACAGACCCACCATTTCTCTTTCTCTCCCATAGGCGACATGAAATACAATTTGCATAGTTTAGTCAAATGGTTTGAATCGATAGTTTGAACTGGATCTTTTCAAGTTCTGTTACATGAATGATCACACTGGGAAGCACCCTGGTTTCATATTGACTTCACAACAGATGGAAACTTTGGACTAAGTGTTCACCTTACAGTAGGGCACTGTCCCAACCTGCTGCAGGGTCAGCAAATGCAAATGAGCAACATTATCAAGACCTATTACATCAGAGCTATGACATCACAATAGCCCTCCCTGAACTGATTCGTGATAAGACAACACAAGCATTAAACAATGGAAGATGAGATCAGTCTAGAATCATTTAGTCCTTTCTAATTTGGAGTTTTTTGCATGCTTGCACGCGCTGCTGTGTGTGTGTGTGTGTGTGCGCGTGTATGTGTGTGTGTGTACAGTTCCACAAGGATAATGCAGTATGTTCACAAGGCTGCAAAAAACAATTGCCACCAGTTATCCATTATCACAAAGAGGCAAATATTTACCATTATTCGAGAATCAGCCCCTTTTGTTCACATTCAGACGGTACTGTAGAAACACCGCAGGGAATAAATAAACTGGGAGAGAAATGGATATATAAATAGGTGGTTGACCTGGTCCATTGTGCAACAGTTGGGAGGGTTTCCTCCTCTGGCTTGGACCTCCCCAGCACCTGTGGACATGGTGGGTCAGGGGCGTTGGGGGGGCTAGGGTGGGATTGGGGTGAGAAGAGGGGAGAACAATGGCGAGGCCGGCCGCTGGGATGGCGGTGAGACAGAGAGTCTGCCAGCACGCCCTGACAGGGGGCTTCAGGAGACGCACAGGAAGAGGCTTCTCCAGCCGACAGCACAGGCAGGACAGAGGCCAGAACAATGGAGATAGGCCAACGGCGGTGCAGGGAGACGGTCCGGACGCTTGTACAGGGGCTTGGCCGTTTTGGTTCTCTGCTCAGACAACAGTCAGCCCTAAACACACACACACACACACACACACAGGACAGCGACACAGGTTACAAGGCGCCAGACATTGCATTTCTCTTCCTACAGGGAGTCCCAGAGGAAAGCTCTGTTAATTACATTTTATTAGGTTTTAAGACTACAGTTAATGCAAGATGCACAGACAAATGCACTGATTGCACTTATTACATCAGACATACGCAGGTGTGGTTTCCAGAAAACTTCAAAGTGCGTAAGAAGGGTTTAATTGAGCTGAGTATGATCAGCAAAGGAAATGAAATGAATGGCTGTTATTTTATTTAGATGAACAGTTCGTGACCTTTTTGCTTTCATACCTCACATCTGAGGGGATGTGAACCGATGACATTTTGCTAAAAACTGGCCCTATTTGGTCACCTTTTCCACGCCTCACTTTCGTTCTTGCAGACATGAGGATGTTTGGCCAACGTCATCTGGGAAGCTCTCGGGGAGAGCCATGGCCCACAGCAATGTGACAAATATTTTGCTAGGCATGCAAATTATGCGTCAGAGCGTCGCCACCATGAACCAGTGGGCAATCGCCGTGGTGACAGGGGTCAGCTCCAACGCAGTGCACTGATGCATGTCATGCACACACGCGAACATCCACACAATGGACTGATTCATCCACAGCAATTAGTTGGCCTCTCATTGTCGAAGTGTCTGTCCACTGGTGGCACAAGGCAAGTGAGTAACAAAATAAGAATGTGCCCTATTTGTCCAAGAATTTGTTCTGAGTCTCAGTGCTCCAAGTTCATTGTTTGGAGACATGGGGCGTGTACGTAGCATGGGGGATTCCAGACAGCTGTGTCTGAACATATGTGTGATGTGTGCATTTGTGCTGGAAGAGTTTCCAGGAAAAGGGTCTTTTGGGAACCGAAATGCACAACTCTCAATGCCTGGATTCCCCGAATTCCTATCTTTCCTGCATGGAGGCAGATGTCTGGTCTGCTGTATCTGCTGCAGAGCTGACCTCCGACCTGTGGCTCCTCTCCGCACCAGTGGTCAAAGGCTGGAAAAACAGTCAAGCACAGGTGCAGTGTTCTTGGCTGAGTTGCCTGTCTGAACTCAGACTGGACTACAGCTGATGCTCTGACACACTCACTAGCCGCTAGCAGGTGAAAGAAGGTCAAGATGACACCTGCATTTTGTTTTGTTTTGTTTGGGTTTTGGGAGTTGAGAAAACACTTCTGCCAAATGAACGATTTGCTCAGAAAAGCAGAGAAGGTATTTTTCACATGCAGACATTCGGCAATCGTTGATTTTCCCCTTTCAGGCCAAGGAAAGAGTAACGTAAGAGATCCCGTTCTTTCAGAGAACGGGATGTTTCCTCTGTGAATATGCTGTTATTTTGCAGACTCTCCACTTTAAGGGATGTAAACACTGATAAAGCACTGGTAAGAAACCCCACAGGAGAGAGTCTGTCAGCATCGTACCCTTGGCCCGGAGGTCTTTGGCCAGGTGTCTGCCTCGTGCAACTGAGGTAGGGAAGAAGTAGGGCTGATAGCAGCGATGTTTCATCGTCTGAGAAGAAGACTTTAACCCTGCAGGTCTGAATTTTTGCCGTGACTAGTGAGCAGAAAAATGCAGGTGACCTCGCCATCTCTCACCACCAAGAACATGGCGACAAAGTGTTTTGAGCCACTGCTTCCGTTGATCTTTGCCCTCGAGCTCGGCCTGTCAGCCTAAAAGACACTGACCAACAACATCAGCTTTTTATAAAACAGTGTCAAAAGGCAAAAAGTGACTACAGGATGAATAGAACAGGCCATAAGTCACTTCTGATGACAGCGGCATTCTCTCTCTCTCTCTCTCTCTCTGTATTTCTCTCTCAATCTCTCTCTCTCATTTCCTCCCGACTCAGACCCGAAGGATTGTATCTCAGTTCCTCTATGGCATGGTGTGTCCTTGTAACCAGTTCAGGCTGGAATTGAGGGCGAGTCCCTCTCAACAGAGAAGTGCAACTATCCATCAGCACTCAGCTTCTCTCCCAACGCTAGCGCACACACACACACACACAAACACACACACACACCCACACAATGCTGCCGCACTGTCTGCTGACTTCAAAGCCAGCTGACCCGAGCACAGCAAAAGGCAGGAAATGGCTGGGAGAGAGAGGACAAGCCTGAGACACGCGTATCACAGCATCGGGGAGACGGTCGCCGCAGTCCCTGGAACGCGCCTTTATTCTCAGCATGTCCTTAAAAGGGAAGACAGGCCATAAATGCCATTCTTGGTGAGACAAGACACACTGCAAAACTAAGGGGACTGTTTATACAGGTCGCAGAACTAAAAATGGATCATTATCCACCAACAAACATTCCAAGCTTCATACACACCGGCTGTCTTACTATATTTATGCTGACTTCAGTACTTCTGTGACAATATTTTAACCCCTTGAGTGCCAAAGGGGAACGTACTTCAGCTTCTCTCTTTTTACATAATGCAATATTGAAAAATGAGCAGTAGCAAATAGAAAGAGAGAAAAGTTGAAAGAGAAAAATTGAAATATTTTCAAAAAATTTAGAAAAGAAGTTGCACCATTGCTTTGATTTTCAGTTGAGGATACTCATAAAGACGTTTGAATTAGCACAATGTTCTGTGTGTTGTGCACTGCTCTCTGTTGGGAGCATGTGTGAGTATTATTGCCTGATGTGCAGACAGAGAAAGATGGATTGGTGAAAAGGGCAAGCACAATAGATGAGAACAGGGACTGTAATGGAGGATTTTATTTTTCTCTTTGTGTTACCTGAGATCATCCTCTGCCCTCATTGGCCAGGTAAGCCGCACCTCCCCCAAGGACACAGCAACAAGTGGCAAGTCTTATTGTCAGATGTAAGGTGACACAACGCAGATACGCTGGTCCAGTCTGAGCTGCCCCTGCCTCTGTCAGAGGAATGAGCTTATTGGGCAGGGCTGAAAAAAAAAAACACCCCCTTAGCACCCACCTGCCCGTGACCCATGACCCCTGCCCACCAAACCACTTCCCAGGTCGACAGGACCCAACGGGCATGCCGTAACCCGTGGCGACTCATTATCAGCAGGAGACCAGCCAACATCGAGCGCAGCGTTACTGAGAAGATGAGAGGCTCCATAATTCTGCGATATCAAGGTCTTATCTCTGAACTGCAGTGACAGAGTCCACTCTGTTCAAACACACCTTCATGCAGACTGGTTCGTACCAGTCTTCTAAGCTACACAGCAAGATGATTCGTGGAAGGGTAACCCCAGCAGGTGTACAGAAACCATATACTCTTATCTCAGCAGAGGATAGGTGTGGATGAAACCAATATCAGTGAACCCGCTGTCACTAAATAAATATCTAAACTGCCAGGAAACTTTGACCTGAATTGTTGTGATTCATTTTACGTCTAGATTATTGAACTGGATTTAATACCAACGTATTTCAATGTCCATGGAGTCTTATGGGAAAGCACTAGACAGTGTCTGAAAATGGTTCTATTATAATGAATATAGACTTATAGTGCATTGAGTCTATTGCTGTCTTTTGTACCTTTGGCCGTTGAACAGCTTGTCACAGTCTAAAGCAGCCAACACAGTACACATCTCACGACCTCGAAATGTTTCTTCAGGAAGTCTCTCAAATGTCGCGTTTGTCGCTGTTTGCCGGAGGGATGGGGGATGGGGGATGATGTCACCCTCAGTGCAAACACACACCACCATGTGTCAGACTCCCTGAGGTCGCCGCTCTGATGACTCGAGTGGGTAGGTCGGTAGTCGAGGCAACTGCTGAGTAAGACTTTTATGATGTAATCTGTCCTGTCTTCAGATGATGTAACTGGCAATTGTCAACATGGACGTGGCAGGATTTGGTGATTGACAGTGATGAACTAAATTCTGTGTGTAGCTTTTTTTTTTTTTTTTAAACCTGGCAGATAAAATATTAGTTCATCGCTGAAAGGTGTATATTTATTTTTCAGTGTGTATCTACAATGCAAATGCGTTGCCTTATTTAATGTGATGAATTTGGGTCTGTATAACAGGTGTACATGAAGATTGTAATAAGCTCTCCTTGTTCCATTATGTTGCATTCAAGAGAAAGCATTACTCTAATTTCACTTTCCCACCACTTCTCTGAATTAAGGTTTCACATTGTCACCTGCAATGTTATCAGCGAATTTTTCGTTTTTTTTTCAGTGTAATAGAGCTTTCATTGTCAATGGCTTCTTGTGCACTTGTTTCATAAAGAGATCCAATAATTTCATAGAAATATAACTTCATACCATGTAGTTTCACGTAGTGCTGCAAGAGAGAGTAACAACGACTTTTTTTTTTTCTGTGTGGAGTTTGCATGTTCTCCTGTGCCTGCGTGGGTTTTCTCCGGAGTTAACAATTTATTGATTGGTGATTGCCCGTGACTTGACGATGCCCATGGTGTACCCTGCCTTCGCCCGGAGATGCATTGGCTCCATGTGAATTTATTGTGATACTTGACGATCGTGTGACAATGCAAGACAAAGTCATCCCGAGCATTTGTCTTGAAACAAAAAAACAATTGCATGATAATGTTCACAGGTGTATTTAGGCGACATAACCACAGACTTCGCGAGCACCAGTAACAAGGCACCAACGAGGTGCAGTCCGTGAGTTTAAAAGCGCATTTGCAAAACGCCAACGGTTCACGAGACCACCGCGTCCACCGCGCCTCTTTGCGACCTGAACGTGGGAACGTCGACCCACTCCAGGCCTTTCCGTTCCACCGGAGAATCCTCTTCATGCGCGAGACGCATCACCATTGCGCATCGCTGTATTAGCTACACATCTTCCGTCAGTCACAGCACAGCGTGTAGTCTGCACATCTCGCTTCGCTGTAGCAGTTCGTGTCTATTCCTGACTGGGAATTTCCTTCATGTTCGTGTCCATCCCTGTCGAATCGGTCGGTATCCGACCATTTTGCAAGCAGGTGGATCTCAAACATCCCAGTGACATAGTGTCAGTAACTCTCACCAGAGTCGGGTGAAACTGTTCAACGCAATTTGAGTAACTGCCGCACCGCGCCTGCAATCTGCAGGAATTTATCCTTCTTTCGCTGTTTCAGAGCCATCAGTGCTCTGGCTGTTTCTTCGGGATCGTTCGAGAAGGAGAAGATGCTTCTCACCCGCTCCTCCGCTTTCATGTCTCCGGTTTTCTGGAACAGCCTCATCAGCGCGTCCTGGTTCACGTTCTCAAAGATGTTCGCCACGGCCCGTTTACGGTGAGCTGTGTCGAACTTGCTGCCGTACACGGAGGGGCAGACTCGGCGACTTTCTGAGGTCACGTATGTCGACATCTTCAGGATTTTCTCTTGTTTCTCTTGCCGTTGCTAGTTTGCTTTCCGCCAGCTCTTTCGAGTTTCGGCTGCTAGAGTGCTTGTAGCAGGACTGAAGCGCTCGCAGTGTCGCTTGCGCAATTTAAAGGGTTGCCGCGAGCGGTAAAGCTGTCAGGGCCCACTTGCGGAGATGACGTCACTGGGGCTGCGCTGAGGAAACGCCTCTTTTCTCAGCGGATATGATACTCCTGTAGCCGGCGGCGTGGAGCGCGCCCAGTAATGCAGATTCAACAGTAATTCTAATAAAAAGTGCAATGACATCCTAAAAGTATAATGAAATGCAGCACAGAGACAATGAAAACAAAACCCTTAAAGCTGATGGATGAGTTGCATATTTTCTCCCTGAATTAATAGTTTGTTCAAAGTTAATACAAGCTATCTTGATATTAAATTGTATACTACACTTCACTTATATTAATGCACTGACATTTTATTGGTATAATTTTTTACTCGTTTTTTTTACTGTTGTTGCATTAACACATTTGGTTTATTGCTTCAATCAGGGGCTTTATAAATCACTGTGGTGTGAGGAAATGAAAAATGCTTTTAAATCAGTAGACATTCTGCCTATAATTTGTCCTTATATTAATCTGGTCAAAGGTCAGGATAAAATTAGTAACATACCCCCCCCCCACCTCTCCACCTCTTAAGCATTCCCGTAACACTGTGTGCTATAAATGTCACCCAGTGGTGATTCTAGCACAGAGAAAGGGCTGTTTATTGAAGATGAATCGCTCAGCTCCTGCCTCTGCCGATGTCTGCGTAGATAACCCAGCAGCTATTCACCGCGGTCACATCAGGGAAGGTAAACAAAGCTGGCTGTCCCCTTCCTGAGCACACACACCTCCAGCTATCCCGTTACACACACTGTGCTCCGTCCGCAGGAGTTTGGATTCTCCGCTCTCTTTATCAGTATCTCCTCATCTAAACATGGATGGACTACATAGTGAGACAAACAGCGTAAGTCAAACGCTGGACGTGGACACAGGGAGGTCCATAGCTTTCCCCTTGGCCCAGCGGAGACCCCGGGAAAGTGGTCTGTTGTTGCAGTCGGGTGGAGGAATGTGAGGCTGTCTTGCCCTCTTCCTGCTGCCTGTCTGAGTGTCTCTCCACAACAGACTGGCAGCTCAGCGGAAACGCAGGAACAGACAGTGGGGGCGTGTGGGAAAGATGTCGCTCTCCGTCCCCCAGCCCGGGGCGCCCCTACACCCCCTGTTGTGGCTGGAGCGTCTGACACAGCTCTTTCGATGCCCGGCTAAACTGACCTAATGGTTCGGTAATTAACATCGGGACCACTAACTTTAACAAGGGGTCATGGGTCACATCGACTCGGAGGAGACGGCGTCCTCTCTCACACTCTCAGCCAGATTCAGTGGAGCCTTCACAGAATCTGACCCTAAGTCAGCGTCCCTACTGGCGAAGCTTGACAGATAGAGGACAAAATTCTTAAAATATGTTAAGAAATAGTGATAACTCATCCTTCTCTGGATGTATAAACAGCAACATCACCCGCTTCCCGTAACAATGCGCAGAAAATAGTAAGCAATGGCTCCATATATGGAATAACTGGGAACGGAGAGTGCGCTGTGCCACTCGGCTGGTGTCAATCAGGCATCTGCCTCTCTGCAAGAAGTGCTGAGAAGTTCTGAGTAATTCTGAGAAGTTCTGAGAAGTTACAGTTTAGCCACTCGTCACATCATTCCAACATGGAGCCTGATATGCAGGAAGTAACGGAGACGGAAGAAGGTTTAACCGCTCAAGACGGCAGCGTCACGGTTCTTCGCCGACACAAAGAATCAAGCCTGTGTCAAAGGGTGGAGGGACGAGTACGCTGTGTCCATCCACAGCGTTGCTAATGGTGTGTCATACCACATCTGTAAACGGAAACAAATCCGCTCTCTGCGCTTCCTTAGCAATAAACCCTTGTGTTGACAAATGACAAAACATTCGTGCTAGTACAAAAAGATGTGTGTGTGTGTGTGTGTGTGTGTGTGTGTTAGCGTGAGTTAGCGTTATGTCCTGCCGTATGTCTGCACACATGCACACATAATCCCCGCTGTCACTCTTCGTGCCCAACTACGGCGTCCTTGTGCACGACGCTACACGTGTAGAAGGCTGGCATGCAGCATGCTGGGATGGGACGGGTGGGGTGCTGTGGTCACTCCTCTGTTTGCGCTGATGTTACGCAGGCAACGACACAAACGACGCACCACTGACCAAGCACATTTCCTCTGGAATTTGATCTTTATCATAGACTTCGTAAACTTTCAACGGAGGCAAGGAACGCTGTAGAGTCATGACTCATTTCATCGTTGTCGGTTGGCAAGCGTCTAAAGACTAAAAATCAAGCCTCAGGTCAGGATCTAGGGCAGCTCCCTATCCTAATGGGCCGCCCGGGCACCCGCTCCTGTGCTTCTAGCCTTTCTAGCCCATAACCGCCTGTCCGTGTGCCTTCAGGTTTTCCCACGGTTCTGGCTTCCCGAGTCAGTGACTCACCTTCCCTGTCGTACTCGCACTCCTGCGACCTTTGGGTCACACTGCGGCTTCGCATCCAGTTCTCCGAGTTCCCTGACTAACCGTTGGAAGCCTTTTTTTTTTGTTACTTCACCTCGATCCGAACCCGTTTTTCTGGATTTCTGGGCCTGTTCTTTCATAGCCCTGGTTTTGGTTCTGGGGACTTTTTGGCTACTGTACTGTTCGTGTCCCCTGGGGCATCTAGTGGACAATGCACGCAGGGAGTGTAAGGAAAAAACACAAGTGAAATTAGACTGACAAGTGCAATGCAGTACTAGAAACTTGTTGTGGGGTTCATAGTTTGTCATTTCGTTATTTTGTTATTTACGACATGACCTACCATTACACAAGGATGCAACTTTAATGTGCATGGGGATTCGAATAAGTTTACAGATGTTCCGTTGACTTGTGTCACTTTGTCACAACTAAAGTAACGAAATCACTGATGTCTGTCACTAGTGCAGGAAACTGGCTACAGCTTTTTAACTGGAACAGTACAAAAAATCAGGTTCCTGACTGATGAATCCCATTTCTCACTTTGACCTTTTATGAGCATCTGTGCAGTGCAATTGCTGCAGAAACATATTACTTTACACACACACACACACACACATACACATACACAACATGCACATATACACATTTACACTCACATGTGCAGTATCTGCACTATGTGTGCATTTTACTGTGCGTATGTGTGTGTGTGCATGTGTGTGTGTGTGTGTGTGTGTCCATGTGTGTGTGTGTATTGTAAATTTAATATGATAAAACATTCAGAATTATCCTAAAATAGTGCCGGCGTATCATCTGTTGAATTAAGGTGAGCAGTAAACAGCAGGAAAACAGCTCCAGCTGCCTGGTGTGAAGCCACGCCAAGATATACATGTTAGTTTTGGTTTTTTCTGTTTGTTTGTTTGTTTTTTACCTTAATGGGCGTAAAAATAAGGCTTTACAAGAAAAATAGAAAGCAGTTAGCTGTAAATGCAGTGTAGCGATCCAAGATAATAAAAAAAAACGACATAGGCCTGTTACGTGCTGTTAAGTGTCAGAGTCCCACCTGCCATGCTGGTGTTTACAGGAACGCTTGGGGCGTGCTGAAGTATGAATGCCAGCTCTATTCCGGGAGACGGAGCTGGCGTACACGGCCTGGTTCAGTCTCGGGCCTTGGGAGAGCAGCAGCCCAGGAAGCTAGAAGTTCATCTGAGTTAGCGTTTATTTACTCTGCACCTTTCTGTTTTTCCACAAACAGCCGCAGTAGCGGCGAAGCTTCACAGACACCCAGAACCAGGGCCTTGCTTCAGAGGCCCACGCCAAAATGCTCCCTGCTGATCTGGGATCAGTTCCTGTCAGCCTGACCCAGGCGTTGGGGGGGGGGTTTGGTAGTCCGGAGGTCAAAAGGCAGAGCGTCCTAACGCGCTAGTGGAACCGGTACAGATACCTCAGTGAGTCGGCTGTGTCCGAGCCAAAATGTAACTCTCATTCTAAAGCAGTGGTCTGGCATGGTTCCAGCCCAAAGGCCCGTGGACGAGCGTCCGGTAAAGCCGTATCTGTTCTGGGAAACCAGCGGTGCCTCCGGGCCTCTGCCTTCATCTGTTAACCGAGCTCCGCCACACATTTGCTTTTGATCAGGGTAAATGTTTAGTAAACCTCGGCAGGGGGAAAGTCATAAGAAGACCTCAACGCTGACTGGATCTATAACGCAGCGATTAGGGAGACGCCTGTCAGCGGTGCGGTGAGTCAAAGAGACCCATAATAAACACGGATCACCTCCGAGAAGTCATGATACGGGGATGTGATCATCCTCTTTTTTGCTCTGTTATGTTGTTCCTTTTTGTTTTGGTCGCCATGACGAACGTAAACATGCGTAACCCTCTTCCTCGGAGTTGCACGACCAGCCCCTTCCTCCCGGGGTCCTCGCTGGACCTTGATCAGAAGAGAGTGGATATATTATGTTGCCCCCTACGCACGCATACAATCACACGCCCGCGCACACACGCACACTAGAAAGGTCAGTGTGTGGATTGAGTGACCCATTATTACGCACCCACTGAGGGCACCCAGGCTGAATTACAGATAAACCAGCTCAAACCGGCTGCAGCAGCAGAAAGCCTCACTCTCTGTGTCACACACACACACACACACACACACACGCATGCATGCATACACACACACAGTCACACACAGGAGGGTTACCAGCTTCTTGTACTAGCCGGCATGTATTGTATCAAAACACCAGACTAGCAGAATGTTCGGAGCAGTATGTGGAATCTCCGTCTCGTGAGTCTACTACAGGAACGTCACACGTAACTACAGGAACGTTACACGTAACTACAGGAACGTCACACGTAAAGAGTCTCGTGTTGTATTTACGTGACAGTACACCAGCAGGTGCCTTCAGTGTGCCAACTCCTGCATCTCCAGTACACGCTACAATATAGAAGGGTCAGCAGCTATAGCACAGAAAGATACCACCGGTTAGACCAGAACCACCGGTTAGACCAGAACCACGGGTTAGAGCAGAACCACCGGTTAGACCAGAACCACGGGTTAGAGCAGAACCACGGGTTAGACCAGAACCACCCATTAGACCCGGACCATTAAGTTAGAGCAGAACCACGGATTAGACCAGAACCACCGTTTAGAGCAGAACCACGGGTTAGAGCAGAACCACGGGTTAGACCAGAACCACAGTTTAGAGCAGAACCACGGGTTAGACCAGAACCACGGGTTAGACCACCCAGTGGCCGCTCATCACCAGCCTTGTTGAATGTTGAAAGTTTCCAACTGGCCACTGAGGGGAGAAAACTGACCCAACGAAGCCCGTTTCCACGTAGATGTGCAAAAAAGCAACACTGGCCAAACGTGCAAGCGCTGTTAGTTTTCACGTTAGCGTATTTTTCACGAGCGTCCCTCACAATACCTCAGCCTCTGACGCCTGTCTCGTCATGGCCGCAGTTACACACGGGCGTAGTTGTGGCGGCCCCTGGAATCTGAATTGTGCTGCAATTTCTGCCTCGAAATACACGTGGAAAGAGCAAAGCAGAGATGGCGACCGTGAAGCTTGGTGATTATTTCTCAGCTCCTCAAGGCAGCGGAACGGGAAAACAAAGGTTTGAGAGCATCTTTTAGGACGTCGGTGACGAAACAGCTAACAGTGTCCAGCAAGTTGTTGTGAAACATTACAAATGGACACAGCTGATGGCTTTTATCCAAAGCAACCTACAGTTATGACCAAACACAGTTTGAGTAATTGAGAGCTAAGGGCCTCAGGGGTAGAAGAGTGAGAACTTAACAGACAACCTTCTAATTACTAGTTGAGGGCCTTAAGCACTGAGCTTGAAAAACAGCAATTAGAAATCGGATGTCTTACAACATACGCTATAAATCTATACATTTTGGGAAACATTGGTATCCATTTTGTGTCCAGCACTCCAGTTTCCTTGTCTCACCTTGTCTAGACCAAAGATCTACTTGCATCTGTATCTCATGCATGTGATCAGCTGTCAGCACACATCAGGTCTGAGGTCTTAAAGATTTTGGTCTATTTTTTTTTTTACTTTGTGGAGTGGTGAGACATTCTGCGCTGTGTCTGCACACATTGGCCTTCTTTTCCCCGAGTGCAGACTGGTGCGTTCAACACAACATTCTTATTCATCCTTCAGGAGATTATGAGAGGGCAGCCTTGTTGTACCGAGACCGAGGAGATGAGAACGAGGAGAAATCCTGCACGGGAAAGTGAAGAAAACACAGCTCTAAATTGGTGCTACGCACAAGTTCAGAACGGAACAGCAGCGAAAACAGGGCAGCTTGTTTGGATATGGAACAAATGACCAGCCAGTACAAAGGTCTAAACTGAACCTGGACTTTGCGTAGTTCTAGGACTCATTGTACACACTGGGAAATGGTCTGATTTCACCAGAAAACATGACGACGAAGTTGAAACCCACTCGCCTGTTTGAGTTTGAGAAGAAAAAAAAAATAGCCATGAGATCCTCTGAGAAACGTGTGTCTAGGGGAAGAGAGGGCGATCAACATCTTCCTGATTGTCATGTCCTCTCGGTGTGCCAAGCTCAAATGAATTAGTGGAAAGGATTTTTTTTTCACTAATGGCCAATAAATGTTCAGACTTCAAGAACGAATGAAGCACAGAGCCCATCAGAAGTGAGGGTCGGACCTCGGTGAACCCTGACTGATCATGCAAGGATTTTTCTCTTGCGGGATAGAAGGACAATGTGTTCTGAGAAACAGTCAGAAGCAAAAAAAAATACTATTGGAAGAAGCGATGGTGACTCCAAACACTTTCGCAACAGTGTGTTTATTGCTGTAAGTCAGTCCAAAGTGTTCCAGGGTCAGCAGGGGGGTTACCAGCCTGACCAAGGTAGAGGCCGCATCTCGTATTTTCCCACACCATGAAGTGGGAACATTAACACACAACACACACACATCACACACACACACACTCTGGGTGGTCCCAGTGTCCTATTCCCCAGAGCAGACCGCTTTTCCTCCATTTGCGTAATTGGTTTACTTTGTACCTGTGGTAACACACACACACACACACACACACACACAGAAGATTACATTTCACACTTGAAACACAAACAAAGTGGCTGCAGAGTGTCAGTGTAATTACAGGGCTGCATCGCGGACTGTGCTGTTGTGATAATACTATACCAAAGCCTCATCTCAGATGAGGGGGAAACACATGATGTCACGGCTCACGTTAAGCCACTCGAGACGTTTCAGGGGCGACTGCAGGCGCTGCTCACACACTGGTCCAAGATCAGTTTCTGAACTGTTCTGAACTCTGCCCCTGCGACTTGCAACCAATCACAACGGATGGCCACACCGGATAGCACGCCAGAGCCACCTGAACCAATGAGCACGCGCGCTCGCGTGACCTAATGTCCTTGCGTGCCAATCAGAAACCGTGGACGAGGAGATGGTCGTCACACCTCAGCGCCAGACCCCGCCTACTAAATGGACCTACTGTGTAATTAGATGCAAGGAGTACGGGGAGGGGGGGGGGGGGGTGAAGGGTTTGCATGCAGATATTGCTTGCTTTACATACAAGGGTGTATGGGGCGCTTTATACTGGTGCTTGCATGTGAATGGTGTTAAGTGGACAGTGGAATGAAGACGGCTCCTCCCACACAGATACCTGGGACTGACTAATGCTTCCACAGAACGGGAGTCTGCCATATTGTTCCCCTCTCTCTCATTGTCTCTCTCTCTCTCTCTCTCTGCCTGTCTCTGTCTCTCCCTGTCGCTCTCTCCGTCTCTCTCTCTCTCTCTCTCTCTCTGCCCCTGCCATTACCGTGACAAGAGCAGGGTGTGTTAGATTGCTGGTTAGATAACTGAACTTATTTAACATGGAGAAGGGAGGAGGAGGGGGAGGGGGAGGGGAGGAGGAGGAGGAGGAGGGGAGGGGGGGGGGGGGGGGGGATTCTGGGGTCATCAGTGTTATTTTCTGTCTTGGTAGTGACAGAAGCTGCAACTGTCTGCCAACAGGCTATATGAACACAATGGAATTGCACACACACACACACACACACACACACACACACACACACCACCCACATGTATGCACTTACATGCATGCATGCGTTACTTTCACTTGACTGTTATTGTCATTGCTGTGCTACGGACAACAAAGGTTCCACGGCACCAAACGCGCGTCTGCTGCTTCTGTCACCCCGTTACATCAGGACGTTTCGGAACAAGGCCATTCATCAGCTGTGCAAGCAACCTGCTTCTCATTTAATAGGAGGAGGAACCACTATATATATGAAAACGTAGATGTATATATATATATATATATATATATATATATATATATATATATATATATATATATATATATGTTATATATAATCACTGTTGAGGTAAGATGCTGCTATATATATATATGCTACGCTGTTATTTATATATATTCTACGCTGTTATATATATTTTAGTTATTTATACATTATTACATATAAAACAGCTTCTGACCTCAACAGAGTGGAACAGCTGGTTGATGAACCAGACACGCTACACCCTGAATAAGTCCAGCATCCACCCACCCACACCAAGCAAAACGCCCAATGCCTGCAGGGCTGTGTGTGTGTGTGTGTGTGTGTGTTCCACCCAGTGGTACATGAACAATGGGATGAAAGGGAATTCGTACACTGTAGGATTTGTGTTTGCACACGGAGCCTCTCCTGAACCGCAGTGCCCCACACCGGTCTCCTCCCAGACAGCCCTCACCATCCGCCAGTTGGTGTCCAGCATTATGTTCCCAGGAAGTTTGGTCTCAGGAGCTGCAGTGTGCGTATGAGCGTGTGTGTCACACCCTCACACAGAGAGGCACGCGTGCAAAGGGGGGAGTGTGAGTGTCTTTGGCTCATCTAATGTCCAGTTAGAGCCGGTCACTCTAAGAGAGGAACCAACCCACACAGATTAACTCACCACAAGCACATTGGATATCCATCAGAGTCCACAAGCCATGAACACACACACACACACACACACACCCTTGACTGTTAATGCGTTCAAAGCCTTTTGGACTAGTGACCACACATACACCCACACTGACAAACACATTACAACACACAAAGCCCAGATGTGCAGAAACAGCGGTATAGTTAACAGGCCTTGTGTAATTCTGTTCATCTGTGGAGAATAAGCCGGATGCTACAGTTTGCGTGAGTCGCAGAGCGCAGCGTGGGAAAAGTTTCTGCCAACACCCTGTTACGCCCGCAGGCCACAAAATCCCGGTTTTCCTTTTTATTTCAATCTCTTTGAATTGTAACGGTCGCCACAGACCTGCCCTGAACCAACGTTACAGTGAGAGACAGAACGGTAGCACGATTAAACAGTATAATCCACAGACGTACTCCCAGATGACACAGAGGGTGATTACAACAGATGCCTTACAGGCGACGTCGCTATAAAATGAGAGACGTTTTCCGGATTTGCTGAACTGATGGGTCCCATTGTGATGTGATGTCATCATCTTACATCTTATTTCACCACATATACGCACAAATACATACTCAAAAAATACAGAGTCACATACTTATATTCATACGGTTATTCATGTTGTGGCATCTTATCACAAATGTTTGATCTGTTATAGTGGTCCGTAATGTCAAAGCACGCAAACTGCGTCTAGCAAGAATCAAATGTGAAATGAAATATATTCAGGGGTGTTTCAGTAAGTATAAAGGTCCAGTTTCTGGTGTAAACCTCACTTATTGCAGTCACACATGTTCTGAGCATAGTTAACGTTGTGCAAATGGCTACTGAAAATGATCACAGTGCCACACTCATATGCAGCTTATGTGGGACCGCTGTCTTCTATCTTAAAACTGCCTTGGACAGTGCTGAGCAAATATGCGATCCCATCAGGACTATTGAATTACTGTAGCAGAGCGCCCTCAAGTGGACAAAATGTTTAGTGCAGACTCGTGAAGATTTAACTGAAACTTTAATTCACACTTTGCAACGCTGCATATAAACTCACTGGTCTGTCTGTGGCAGAGGATATGTAGCCATATCCATATGAGGCTTTCTCTAAGATAATTTACTACTTAGTTATTGTTGTTATAATAATGTACTCTACTGCAATCGTTTTCTTAAGTAAGCAAAAACTGTTTTCTTAACATTTAAGGTTTAAAGTTTTGAAATTCAAAAAGGCTTTATCCTGTGGGTAGTTATAATTTAATTCAGCAACGAATCCATGATTTATTGAAATGTGAAGAATTCTAAGCATGTGAAGCTAACAAGCTAGCAAACCAGCTCTTTTACACGTTCAAAAAGTCTTTTCCTGACTGACGGCCCTAATCAAGAATTAATCAAGAAAATACTACAGTTATCCACTAGAGGGCACCCGAGAACCATATCGTTTATTGCAGATGGATTTGTCTGGTCAGTTTGTCTTTTCTGTGATAATGTTGATGCTATGGTGCATGCAGAAACATCTGACCCTAGACCAGTGTAGAACGGCTGCTTTTAAATCAAACCAAATGCATTTTATTGTCGCATAGCATACACAGTTCACTGAGTGAAAAACTGAAATGCTTACCTCTTACATATTTGCAGCACGGTTACACAAAAAATACATATGATATATACATATCCTAAAAAGAAAAAAAAACATACCAGTGTACAAAATAACACAAGTCAGAGACATTAACATATATAGATGAAGTTCCATACAGATATAATTTTTATTCAAGGTGTTCAAAAATTGCATTGATATATGCACACAAGCATGCAGTAAGACTAACATTATTTTATAATTAACCTTTAACACATTTAGAAATGTAACACAGGATCAGTAAATAATTAAATGGCCCAAAGGGATTCATTAAATCTCTGACCTCATGTCAGGTCAAACCTGACAATAGAAGGATATTGTACAATGTATGTACATTGGATGTATATACATATACAATGACCGTCACTCTTCATTTTTGTTTTAGGTATTGTTTAATTTTGGCCACATATGACATTTACTGAATGGTGCCGTGTATGAGGAGTGCAGTCTGTTGGATGTGAAGAAGGTCTAGAACTTCTCCTTGATGGAATAATTAGGATTCATTGGTTTCACCCTGAGCAAACTTTTCCTTCTGATCTCACTTTGAAGAAGTGTGTAACTGTGTGTAACCGTCTAGTTACGTTTGGCAAGCAGGTGATCTGGGGAAGCTCACCAATTGGTTTCCTAAACAATTAGCATTAGCATGTAGCTGACCAAGAGGACGTGGAAGATGAATAGAAGAGTTTACTTGTTGTTGAACAGTTTACATTTAAAGTTGCCACATAATTTCATCCAAATGAAGGAATATTCAGTTTTATACATACAAACAAGCCCTGTCACAAGGTTTTTGGTTGAAGAAAAGAAAGGATAAAGAGCTTGGAGCGGACAGACCCAATTTACAAATTCAGTTATGCAAGTAAGAATATGTCTGTTCAAAAAATCCTCAGTGTAGTGTTGCTTAATCGTATTTGTTGTAAAGTGACTAACTCACAACGATACAACAGGGTGCAATGTAAGTAAAGCCTCTTATTGCTTGGCCTGCCTGTCTGTCTGTCGTCTCAAAGCCCTGGCACCGAAACATTGTGGACAACGACGAGGATACGAGACTTCTGAATAATGCAGACGGTGCGAAAGTAGCCGCGGCCACACCATGTGAGTGTGTGTGTGTGTGTGTGTGTAGGTGTGAGTGTATGTGTGAGTGTATGTGTGAGTGTGTACGTGAGTGTGTGTGTGTGTGTGTGTGTGTGTGTGTGTGTGTAGGTGTGAGTGTATGTGTGAGTGTATGTGTGAGTGTGTATGTGTACGTGAGTGTGTGTATGTGTGTGTGTGTGTGTGTGTGTAGGTGTGAGTGTATGTGTGAGTGTGTATGTGTATGTGTGTGTGTGTGTGTGTGTGTGTGTGTGTGTGAGTGTGTATGTGTATGTGCGTGTGTGTGTGTGTGTGCATGGGTGTGTGCGTGTGTGAGTGTATGTGTGAGTGTGTATGTGAGTGGGTGTGTGTGTGTGCATGTGTGTGTGTGTGTGTGTGTGTGTGTGTGTGTGTGTGTGTGTGTGTGTGTGTGTGTGTGTGTGTGTGTGCATGGGTGTGAGTGTATATGTGAGTGTATGTGTGTGTGTGTGTGTGTGCATGGGTGTGAGTGTATGTGTGTGTGTGTGTGAGTGTACAGCCCATATTGGAGCACCTCTGGCTGTTCTACATCCATCACATTCCTTATTTCACTGTATTTAAGTTTAGTCCAGTAGAACAGAAGGATTCAATATACACAGGAACTAATACAGCGCAATAAGGAACTTGAACACACATTCCAGAATTCTCTTCCTGCCTACACAATCCTCATCAGGAAACACCTCATGTTTCACTTATTTTCCTCTGAGCGGTTTTATCATGCATTTCAATTCAGACGTGAACTATTTTGTGGGCAAAACAACTAGGCCAGAGTTAGGACTCACGTGCACGTGCACACGTGCACACCCATGGACATCTGTCCCTGTCCCATCAGCCGTAGAAGAGCAGGGGAGGTGCCCAAGAGGATCTGGAGGACAGGCTAGGTGTGCTACTGCCCCGGAGGACTGCTCCAGGCAGGCAGCCCACAAGGTGTGGCAGCTCGGACAGAGAGATCTGCAAGCAAAGTCCTGTGGGTGCCCTGACTGTCAGCTCTCTGCGTAGACATGTGTATGTGTGTATTCATGGCTTTGTTCTGTGTTTGTCTCTACCAATTCAGTTGAATACCTATTGCAGATACTGATTAGTTCAAATGTGCACATTGTTCTGCAGTTATTGTATTTAAAAATGCACTAAATAACAGCTGTGCGTGTGAGAGAAAGAGAGTGTTGTGTTTCCTCTGTAAGACGGAATGGTTTAAAGAATTCCAGTAACATACAGAGATATGTGTATGTGAGAATTAATGCCTAGCTATAAAGCAACATGCTCACGTCACACTGAATGTACGATATCGCATTGAGACATGCACTTACGCACAGTGGGGTTTACACTGCATAGTTCAAAGGAGAAGCGGATACCAAGCATGTGATTCACAAACCAACCACAACGACATGAAATGAAAATGAGGAACGTCTGTGAAAAGACAATCAAATCTGATTCAGTTTAACGGACCGATCTGATCTGGAGCCACAATTATATACACAGAGCCATTTATAATTAGAAGGCGTTGTTTTGAAAACTAGTATTTGTTATTCTACCAGGATTACAGTGAACAAATGATTATCCTTTCAGAGTTAACTAGTTCTTCCATACACATAATTGGTATTATTTAGTCTGTCGTGCTCACACACACACAAAGATAGCACTATCATGATGACATAGGCATGAGGCATAAATTCAGTGTTTACACACAGCAAACGCTCTCTGATTTATATTTTAATCGCTGTGTTTTGTATCGTTGCTGTCACGATCTCAGATGTACCGGCGCAGATGTACCGGCGAAACAAATCAGAGGTCCCGGGCAGTGCTCTTCATCCGGGGATTTAAAGTCCCAAACCCTACACTTAAAGTTACCTTTGTTTACGCAGCTCTGGAAAAATGTAATAAACCAATGCAAAATTATCGGCCTTTCTTGTACAATTTTATTATTTTTTATTTCGTAGACTGCTAACAACCTTTCTTCCAATTTCCGAATAAAAATTTTGTCTTTTAGAGAATTTATTTGCAGAAAACTTGTCAAAATAAAAACCCTCGAAGATCGTGAGTTCTATTCGTTTTAAAACGACGCAAAATTAATCATCGTTAGTAATCTGTAATACGGCCGTGATCATCTAACATCTCATTAAGCAGGACGAGGTGTGTTGGATTCAACCGACACGGGAATGGAATGGCTGCTATACAAGTAGACATGCACGTTGTGGGGTGGGTCGCTTAATATACACTGGTCAAAAAAATAAAGGGAATATGCTCGTGATGAGGCTGCGGATATTCTCCTGAGGAATCTCCTCCCAGAATAAAACTTTTTTTATATCCCAACATTTACTACAGTACACTGCAGTAATCGTTGGGTGAGTGTGGAATTGTGCTTATGTTCTTTGGATTGTATGTGTATTTTGGAGTTCATGTATGGGTTAGTGCGCTGGATGGTTTGTGTGTTTTGGAGGAAGAAGTCGGGAAAACTGCAGGAGTCCGTGAAGTTTGGGTGGGTGTAGCCATATATACAGAGTACACACACAGTCCAGTTAATGCGTGACATCGGTCTATCTTTGGGTTGGGTGCAGGATGACAACCAGATGTTGGGAGTGAAAGAGGTTCCTGAAAGGTTTCATGGATTTGTTTGTCATGTGTATCAGCATTTAGCCGCACAAACTGTGGTTTTGTCTGTTTTTAGAATTGTTTTAATTTTGATTTTACAAAATGTCAGTTGTCTTGTTTTTATTATCTGGGCATCATGTGAATAAAGTAGGAGCTACAAACATTTTCTGATTGTCATTAGCGACATAATGTTTCGTCTTACTAGTTACTTTTTGGCTAAAGTTATATTAAATGTTATATACAATATTTTCAGAATACACTTTCAAAACGTGGTGGGCACCAAATCAGTAGTTTCTGAAAGTGATGCGGACATGTGCCCAGCATGAGTCGTGGCTATGACACACACCTCCGCATGCTGTACAATCAAGGGACAGAGTCCAAAGAGGAGTGAGGGTGAGGTACAGGGAGACGAGTAACAGAGTAGAAATGAACAGGAAATGAGGGCAGAGGAAGAGGAGTGTGTGAGAGGAGGAGTGTTTGAGAGGAAGAGAGATAGAGGAGAGAGGGTGAGGAGAGGATAGAGAGAGAGAGAGAGAGAGAAGAGGATTATAAACATCACATAGTTTCTCCATTACAGAGGAACCCAAAGAATGATGAAGAGCGAGGTAGAGGAACAGAGGTAGAGAGACAGGTGGAGAGAGACAGGTGGAGGGAAGGTCGCAGACACATCAGGACAGTGCATGCATTCTGCAGTCCTTCAGCAGGCCAGACAAAGGCCTTGTGTGAGGACGGAGGGGGAAACAGCAACAATAGCTCCAGGGTCCTGAGGACAGAGGAATGCAGCTTGGTGGGTGAGCAGTCCCGCTCGTCAGAGGCTGGGTTGCCAAACCCTCCAAGAACCCCCTGGCCAGTGCTGGCCCAGTCCCACTGCAGAGGACACAAGTCTCCTAACAATGATCCATAACAAGCAACAGGAGACAAGCGCACGCGAGAGAGGTGGGGGAGAGGGAGGGGGGGGGGGGGAGAGGGGAGTTGTTCAGTCAGCTGTGGAACCAGAACTTCAGGAAATTCAGGAATCTTAATGAAAGCTGTTAGAGCCTCTCTCAAGGTAGGCAAAGTTACCAAACGTAAGACCATACACACATTTTCAAAGTTGGTTTTGTAAGAGCTAAAGTTCTTTTTTTTGGGGGGGGGGTATTCGTGTCGCAGTGCATAATTTAGCTACGTGACTGAAACATCCCATGTTCCAATGCCAATGCAATGTACAGCTGCAGTATCCACTGAAATATCAGTCAAAACACTTGTTATCACGTGGTGCAGACTGGCCTGCACAATTTTAACTAGAACAATTTGTTGAATTAACAAATGCCATGACCAATGAAAATACTCGCAGAAATTATGCGCTCAATAATCCCAAATCTGGCTTTATACTGAGACAGCGTTATTGGAAATGAAATACAAGCGATACTACTCTGCACGCACAGTGTACGTGTTTAGAAACTGTGTGCTGCTTTTGAAACCACAGATTCTATGTTTTTTTTTATATAAAGACCAGAACATCCTCAAACAGCAACGTAAGCGTTTAGTGTTGACGTGCTAGTTAAGGGAAGTCTCGAGCCCTCAAAGTGGTTATATCACTATGGGACAAGACACTTGACTTTGCAATCAAACCCTTTTTTTACGAAAAAAGGAAAAAATATATTTGGTAGTAGCAAAAAGCCCTACAAACTATATGAGACGTTTTTGAACGCGCACTACGGGACCGATGTCAATCGTGTAGGAACAGTAGGCCTACTGCAGATCAGCTGTCTTGAATAGCAATACCAAACTGTGCTGTGGCTAACCGCATCGGATGTTTGGCAAAAGACACTGAAAATCAGGTTATCGGCAATATAAAATCAAGCGTTTACGTTGCTTAGAAACTTGACGAGAACACAGATGTGTCCGGAGACGCTTGAAGACCCTTTCCCAGGCGACTCATCGGCGATCAGGTTTTTGTTTTGCGTAATTTGATTTTGTACGTGCGTAATCATCAGGACGTTGATTAGCGCAAGTGTGGGTATTTGCTCAGCCGATGCAGAAGCTATGATTCACAAACGTAGCCGTGTAGTCACTAAAGTACAGGTCGTACGTCACTGCGCAATAAGTGGACGATGTTTGGAGGTTCTGGGAGCGGAACATCAGTTGTTGTGCCACAGTGAAGTAGGATGGTTTTTAACGTAGCTATTTCTAACGTTGACCAGAGTGTGTTTATACGGACTCATCTCGATGGAATGAAGACAGTTGTGAGAGTGTTTTCCACAAAGCTGTGCAATGTCCACAATCATATCCTTTATCTGCAAAGTCAACAGCAATTGGTGTTTATTCAGAGTGTGATTATTCACTGATCTTGATGCTCTTGAAGTAGATCACTGATCACTGATCGATTTAACCACTGATAAGGAAAGTATGATCAAGATACTGTAATATATGTTCACAGAGTGCTCTCTGCTTGGTGGTCGTGAAATATCGTTAATCTTAAATTAATATGCTATGAAAACAGTTCATAACCCTGCATTACCAAATCTGGGGTTAGGATGAAGGGATGAATTATGAAATTTAGCAAGAATTAAACAAAAATAAAATAATATAGAGTGGCAAAGCAGTCATTCATTATCATGCAATGCACCTTTGTCTCCAGAAGTTTTAAAATGCAGCTAGAACATTAATTCAGTTTATCTTTAGACTTATAAAAGTAGCCACTCCCTTTGTTTCATTTCTGAATCAACAAACATATTAGGTCACTGACAGGAAAGTTGTAATGCCATGTCTTAAAGGATCATTTACATGTAACGCCATATTCATTTATTTGCTGTTCTAAAAATAAAAAGTGGGACAGACAGTAATCTTAAGGCAATAAATTGTCCACGGATTTCAAACCGGAAGCACTCCATATTTGCTACCTGTTTTACTGTGGTGCAGTCAGAGGCTAATTCTCAAGAGATGTGTTAGGCACCCCCACCCTCCACCAACAACATCCGCCGCTTTCCTCACTCCCCCCATCTCTCTCTCTCACCCTCCTTCCCTCCCTCTCTGTCCCTCTCTCTCTCTCTCTCTCTCTCTCTCTCTCTCTCTCTCTCACCCTCTCTCTCTCTCTCTCTCTCTCTCACCCTCCTTCCCTCTCTCTCTCTCACCCTCCTTCCCTCCCTCTCTGTCCCTAGCTCCCTCTCTCCCTCTCTCCCTCTCTCTCTCTACCGAGCATGTTCAAACACGGCGCAGCTCTCACTTCCTCAACAGCCCTGGCACTCTGGTTTGGGGGGCGGAGCTCGGAGCAAGGAGGAGCCTCCGGGGCTGAGCTTGTGCAAACACACACTCGCGCAGGCTAGCCCAGGTAACCCATAAGACCGGGCTCAACCACCTCTCTCGTTTCACTCGCTGCGTGTGCGCTGACGATGGCAGCCGATCGGCACCTGTTGTTATGGGTCCTCACCCTCTGCTCTGCGCTCATTCTCTCAGGTGAGTCACTGGATACATGTCCACTACACCACAATGGCAGATTAACTTGCCTGAGCACTGACACGTTCTCTGAGGATAGTTTACTGATTAAAACCGGCTCCTGGTTCAAGAGCAGGTGCAGCTCAGTGTTTCTGTTTATGCGTGAGTACCCAAATATACTTACTGGTATAGTGATTAAACTTTTAACAGGGTTTGTCCTTCATTATTATTGGTAATGTTTTTCTTAGTAAGATGTGTTTACTTATAGATCTACATGTGTTCATATAAAGTCAAAGAGCAACGGAGTTCATACAAACATGTTAAACGTTTGTGTGCAGCGCTACCTTCTATGTCTGGGCTTGTGGTTTGTAGCAAAACCAAACAATACGTATTTGAGGTTTCAAAAAACCCTTCTGTGCAGTACATACAACTGCTTAAAACCTCATGAGAGATGAATCAATTGAACACGGAGGACTGCTGAGTTTGAGAGGCGCTCACGTCTCCTCCTGGGGTCACCTTGGGCGAAGACACCACTGGCGTAATGCAAACGACGCACGCCTTTGTGGTTGTGGAGACCTCTGAGGACCTGAGCCACGCCCCTCTACTTACAATCCACCCTCAGTCACGTCACAACAAAGCAGGAGTGCCATTCTTTGAGGTTTTGGGCATTTTGAATCAAGGTGAAATTGATGTGGTTAATCTGGTCAATCACACAGGGATTAGTGGCTAGGGGCTTCTTGAATCAAGGTGAGATTGCTGTGGTTAATCTGGACAATCACACAGGGATTAGAGGTTAGGGGCTGGGATTTGTGTGATTGATTGTTTACTTGTTTGTCTTTAATTTAACTTGGCACGTCATTCTGCAGTTTCCCTCAGGATCAGGAAAACGTTCTCTTGCTCTTGTGTACAATGGCAGCCCAGGAACCATCAGGGGCCCCTTGAGGAAAAGAAAACAGAGAAACACCCAACGTCCGGATTGAACGTTGACCACACTCAAAATCAAACACTGACAATACTCAAAATCAAACACTGACAACACTCAAAACACGAAATGGCAAACACCACAAATTAATACAGCTGTCATAGGCATGAAGGACCTAACGTAATCGGCTTAATGGATAACAAGGTGTAGGTTTCAATGACAATGTCCTGAATTTAATTGTTATACTTAGAAATTGGGGTAGTTTGTAGTTTTCGTGTTTTTTGAGCGTCTCCCAATCACGTGCTGCAGCAGACTGAAATGAAGGCGAGCTGTAAGAAGTGCTTTGGGGGCTTTTGACTGGATGTGGAGACCTGGTATTGTGTGTAGCAGATACTGTCTGTATCAGGGTTTGTAAATAGGGTGAAGAGTCATAGAAGAGTCTTATAAATGAATGAAAATCAGTCGATATTGCAATTATTAACAGGATGAACAGTTTGCTGGGATTAGTGGACATAGGCTACTATTAATGCATAGGAGCCAGGATTAACAGGTGCTGGGATTAATAATATGCAGGGACTGGAATCAATGGATAAGTGTTGGGATTAATACACAGGGGCTGACATTAATGTGCAGGGACTGGGGTTAACAGGAAGGTGCTGAGATTAATGTGCATGGGTTGGGATGGATGGATAGGTGCTGAGATTAATGTGCAGTGGCTGGGATTAGTGGGTAAGAACTAAGAATAATCTGCATGGTTCCAGTTCCTTGGTGCGTTCTTAAAGTTAAGCACCCTCTACTGTCTCATCAGTAGCAGAGACCATCAGGAAGGTTTTGTTGATTCTTTTACTAACCTTCATCAAATATCTGTGTTAATATGTGAACGTTGGAATTTCACAGCACTAAACGGCCTCTGGGGGGCTGCGCAATGGTTAACCGCTCTTCAGATGCGTTTAATTGCCCAAGGCGTCTTCCTGCTTCCTGGAGGAATGAAATACTTAATGCTGCTTGACTTAATGGGTAGTTCAGTATTTCTCAACCAAATTCCCCCCCCCAGACGGTGCACACCCTCTCCCCACCTCCCAGAACACACGGCCATTGACACCGCCGACCTGATCCTGGAGCGCTTGGAGCTGTGGACTTAGAAGACTGCCTTGGGAAACACTGGTCCTTAGGACAGACATTAAGCACGATGTGCTGAAACGGCAGTACTGTTTAAAGTGAAGCGCGTGAAGCGCGAGGCCTGAGCTGGGTTAAAAACAGTGCTGTTTGAAGTGTAATATAAGTGAGTCATGAACTCAGAAAATGACATAATGTCACAGCTGAAGAAAGCAAACAAAACCAACAAGGAGAAGAAACAGCTATTGTTAAACGTTAATTATTAACTATCTGTGGTAAATGTTGTGTAAGAGGGTTTGTTAGAGGAGAGGCAGAGGGAACAGAAGTTCTAACATTACACAGGAAAGGGGAGGGCCACACCGTGTTATGTTTTTTGCGGTCAGTGTTTATCGCTGCAGTCATCGCGAGAGCCGCTGTCCTACATTTTAACATCCTATTTCTTCAAAAAGAAAAATAGACGGTTGTAAAAAAAAAAAAAAAAGTGACTGTATGATTCGTCTCCCATCACAAAACAAACAGCAAAGTTACAGTTTTAATAAACCTCCAACCATCAGGGACACCAGTTCAGGTTCCCCAGCAAAATGATGCATTTTACACACCAAACCATCTTTGCCTGAGTTTAGCATGAATATGCGATGATCTGGGGAAGCACGTAGCTGTAGCACTGCTCACACCGGTGAGCAAACCTTTGATGGATGGGATTTTAAACGACACACGCGCCACAAAAGGCAGAGCAGGAATATGAAACAGCACAACAGTTTCACAAAGGGCTACGTGAAATGCACAAGTCATGTTTACGGAGGAAGACTGTAGCCAAATCGTTTCGAACTGCAGTGACCTTATACACAATGCCATCACAGTGTAGCAGCCTGTGGAAATATTCACTTCAAAGGACAATGATTTATCAACATAGTTACCAAGGAGGAAAATAATGAAAATCTGAATGTGTGACATTGTAATAGGCCCCTGCCTGTCATTGCTTCATGGTAATAAAGAGCAGGTCTCTCTTCTCTTCCTGTCACAGGTAGCCATACACTAGATGGAGTTGAAGTGTACGAGGTCATTCGACCAGTCAGAGTTCATTCCCTTCATAAGCGAGATGTAGAGGTGAGACTTCCCCTTCCCCTTCAAATACATCAACATCAAATATTTCCGCAGTGTTTCACTGCTAGGGCAATTTCTCAGAACCTTTATTGGTCATAGACTAAACGCACTATGACTAAAATTAAGACACTTGCACGCTGTTATGGCTTCTGGTTTTAACGGTAGTTTGAGTTGAATCGTGTGATCAGTCTTCCAGGCCTGATGTGGTGAAGTATGCCATGACTCTGCGTGGAAAGCACATCGAGATGGAGCTCCAGCGGAACAAGTAAGCGTCCGTGCCGTACATTAGCCAGCGCGCCGGCTCACGGGCCGTGCGCTAACTTCCTGTGGCTTCATCCAGTCTCTACATATATGTCACAATCAGAGAACCTCACCACCGAGCAGCATGCAAGACGAGAGTTGCGAAGCACACACCCTAGCTGGGTTTCACACAAGAGCCTGACCGAGCCGGCATAATTTAGTGCGACAGAGACAGAGGATTTATCTCAGGGTTTGCTTCAGCCGAGCAAGTTCTCTTGCAGTCTGATCTCATATCCATGTGATGCTCCACAGAGATTTGCTGACCAAGGACTACACGGAGACATATTACACAGATGAGGGCATCCCTGTCACGAGTAAACCCGAGGCATTGGTACGTGAATCTCAACATTTCCTCCCAGTTCAGTGATGTCACAAGGTGACGGGGTCTGTTTTTCTCTCTCCCTCAGCACTAATCGTGGTTTTCTTATCACACCAACATTAAAAGAGTTATTATCAAGCCACTAGACCAAAATGGATGCAAATAATAAATATACAGAGTGATTTAACCAGTAAACAACACCTTTCGTCATACTGTTCTCCTTCCACTCCAGGACCTTTGCTACTATCAGGGGAAGATTGTGAATGACAGTGACTCTATGGTCAGCGTAAGCACTTGTGATGGATTACGGTATGACATATAAGTACACTATCAAAGGGTTTTTTAAATCACTGTTTTACTCAAAATCAACTGCTTTTAAAAGACTTTTAAAGTCCATAGGCACAATTCTTATAACAATAACAATGTTGAATATTAGATGCAGCGATTTTCCAAGTTTTATAATGCCTCAAAGTCTCACAAGCACTGGCTTATGTCGATAAGTAGTTTTAAGTAAAAGACTTCCTGCGTAATCTTTGGACATCTTCTTAGAATATATTGGTCTTGAAATATATTCCCTAAAACTCCAAACTGATGATACCCTCATGCCGTGTCTCAGGGGTTATTTCCAGACTGCTGAGCAGAGGTTTCTCATCGAGCCACTGTCTGAGGACGGCGACCACGCTGTGTTGAAATACGAAGACGTGAACGTTACCCCCAGTGTGTGTGGAGTCACCAACACCAGCTGGGACGCCAACACCGACAGCTTTCCCCCTCACACCAGCAAATCCCGCAGCCGCCTCTCCGTAAGAACCTCGTTTATTCCCGTCAGCCTTTGTTCGTCGTGTCATATTTTGCCTCGACCAAAACAGAAACCCGAATGCCACAATATGGATCAACAAATCAAATTGTGATTTTATCGCTACATATTGGGATTGAAATCTATATTGATTTTTGCTTATTAGATGAGGATGCTAACCTGGAGCATCTGCCTTGTTACAGGGTTAATTTAAACATTTCAGTCATCAGCTGATTGAAATATCAGCTGATTTTGATTCATCAGCTCAGTAGAAGTGTCAGTCTGGACTAGGCAAAACAATATAATGGCTAACCCCATGACAAGGAAAAAGATGGTAAAACTTGCAGAACTGGCCCTTTCAAAACAATTGTTGACTTGACCCAATAAGTGTTTCCCAATCAAGCTATAACATGTGTCCATAGGTCTATAACCTGATAAACTGCTCTTCTGATCCTTTGCTTTTGGCCAGGGCCCAACATTGTTCCAGCAGCAGAAGTACAATGAACTCTTCCTTGTGGCAGACAATAGAATGGTACGTATCCCCAGGGCTAACACGAGGCCTGCTATTCTGTGCTAACAACCTATGCCTAATAACCGATCATATTGCACCAGCACATGAAACCCTTTTTCTTTTAAAGACTGGTACTAGTTTTCAACTGTATTCTGAAAAACAGGCCCAGGGGATTTATGAACATCAAAGGCCAAACTACAATTGAAATGGTGCTCATGGGTACTTGAGTCACTCCATTATCCTGATTAAGTACGAGGCTGAAACCACTTCCTTTTTATGGCCTAAATCCAAGGCGCTAAGCTTACGAAAGCTGTGATCGTCACTTTCTGCTGAACAAGCACGCCGTGGTGAGACTGGCCGTGACTCACTGGGTGTTTGATCTGTGTTCCCACAGTATCTGAAGATGGACAAAGACATGGACAAAGTGAGGACGAGGATGTATGACATCATCAACTTTGTCAACACCGTGAGTCGCAGATTATATCAGAATCCAGTGTTATGACAGCTCTGTAGATTGTCTGCTGAGGAAGGTTGGGGTTCGCATGTAGTGTTTAAGGTCGAACATTGAAGTATAGAATGAGAATATAGAAGTATAGAATGAGAAAACGTCTTCTGTCTACCGCACAGGTTCTTAATCCAAACCCAGCCAAACCAGATTTTTGTTTTCTTCTGATTCCCAACACACATAAGATAGATAATGAATCCTGTTCAGACCTTGATTTAGCTGGTTTGGATGTTAGAGGAGCTGGAACAAAAACCTGGTCTGGCTGGAAGGCTTAAAGACTGGATTGGGAACTTATGGTATAATAGTAAAGAAAACACTACTGAAATGATAGTGTTGAAATAATACTAACATAACACATTCTACCACACAGCAACACTTCCACGTAACTTTCAAAAACTGCAATTTATTTCCAAGATACATATGTAAGCGATTATTAGCTATCATTATACTACCAAAAGGAAGGAGTTGATTGTTAATACAGTTATTAAAGGTTTTAAACTCTACACTCATCTAACCTGTGGGATGCTTGTGAAACCGTCTGCTTATCATGGCAGGTATATAAACAGATACAAACCTTCATCGCCGTGGTCGGTCTGGAAGTGTGGACGGACTCGGACAAGATCCAGGTGTCACCGCTTGCCGGAGAAACCCTGGACAAGTTCACCACCTGGAGGAACGACGTTCTGCTGAAGCGACAGCCACATGACAACGCTCACCTCCTCACGTATGTGACGGCCATGATGGGCGTTTGTGTGGGATTGACTACCATAAAGATCTGCTTCTTTATTTTCTTCATGTTTGTTTTTCATTTTTGAGCAATAGTTTGAGCAAAAATGTAGTTTGAGCAATTCCCATAATCATTGAACATATTTTATTGTTGCGATTTATTTATATAGGAATGTTTATGAACATATAACACTGAGTTTAAGGAGCTGACTGGTGTGATCTTTGATATTTTCCAGTGCTATAGATTTCGATGGTTCCACAGTGGGGTTGGCGTTCATTGGTACCCTGTGCTCGGGTCATTCCACCGGGGTCATCCAGGTACTGCCCCACCCGGCCAAACAAGTATAGGGTTCATAGAAATCTTGACCCCATATTTGCCCAGCTAGAAACGTTTCCAACTCAGCGCATGCTCAAAACATCTCTCAGCCAGAACTTCACTGATAAAAAGTGGGGGAGGGTGTATTTGGGCAAAATACCCTTGTAATATTCAAACTCTGGCAACAAGCTTCTGACTTGGAAACAGAGAAAAGCTTTAAGGGCCGCTGTGGCTTCAAACCCTGTTTGAATCCTGTTAGCATTCAGCTATGCTATCGTTTGGGTTATGCTATCGTTTGGGCTGGAGGACACCAACAAAACAGCCTGCGAAACAGGCTAAGGCTGACGCGATTGTCTCCTCTGTGGTTCCTGGCAGGATCACAACCCACGCGCCGTTGCCGTCGGAGCCACTTTGTCGCATGAGATGGGTCATAACCTGGGCATGAACCACGACACCAGCTCCTGCACGTGCACCGAGGACAGTTGCATCATGGCTGCCGCACTCAGGTAACCATCGGCACCAAGCAACACTGTCACAGTGCTGTTGGCATCAGTAATTCAGGAGAAGCTCTTTTTCTTACAGTGTAAAACGTACAGGGTTAAAAAGAAGCGAACCCAAGTGCTGTTGTGTTTCGTGTATTTGGAGGTTCAATCTTCCAACCTTCAACATTGCTCTTAATTACGTGGTGCTGAACAATGGTCTTAATTTAGTTTAGTTAATTACTAAATTTACCACTGAAACAAACCCAAAGGAGCAGTAAGAGTCAGAAAACCAGGAACGTCAGAAGTTAGCGTGGCTAACAGGCTGATTCAGGGAAGGAATTCCTCACAGAGGTCTGACTAACCCTCCGGAGATAATCACACCCATTTAGTCTCTCTTGTTTCACCTGAGCCCTAGTGCAAGTGTGTGTGTGTGTGTGTGTGTGCGTCACTAGCAGTCAAAGGTTCGGACACACCTACTCTGTGTCTTTTCTAGATTTTAGAAAAACAGTGGAGACAAAACAACAAAAAACAAGTATGTGGTTATGCTGTTAAACACTGTTATAAAAGCAACCACCCAAAACTTTATAGACAGCTTTGCACAGTCTTTGTATTCATCTGTGATACTTTAACACATGTTCTCACACATGTTGAGCACTGGTAGTGACTGAAGATCTAAATGAAAACGATTTGCTGAGGAGGGATTTAAAATACATTTATTTGATTGTATGACTTTCATTTTATATTTTTTTCTAGAAATCAGGTCATATATAGGCTATCAACTTTCACTCTTTGTATTTGATTTTAAACCAAATCTAAGTATAAATCACTAGATTCAAATGCCTTTAAGACTATGAAAACCACACAGGTTTTTCCAACCTCGTGTCTTGGGGTGTTTGCACCTTGTCATCTCAGTGTTGTCAGAATGTTGAAAATAGGTATTTTGAGTTTATGCCATTCTGGTTTAAATAGTTTATGAGAGCTACTGTCTGTCATGTCCCAGCAGGCCTTTGTCCACACACACACACACAGAGACTCTCTCTCCCTCTCTCTCTCACACACACAGACTCTCTCTCTCTCTCTCTCTCTCTCTCTCTCTCTCTCAATCTCACACACACACACACACCCCATTCATGAAGGCATTGTTCATTGGCCGTTGACTTTAATCAGTCAGGTGGCCCCTGAGGACCCAGGGCCCGGCACATTCCTGATTACTAACGGCGACGTGCCGCCCATGTCTCTTCCAGCTACACCATTCCTCAGCACTTCAGCAGCTGTAGCGTGAGCAGCTATGAGCAGTACCTCAACTCACGCAACCCCGAGTGCCTGCTTAACAAGCCCCGGCAGAGCAACCTCCTCCAGCCGCCCGTGTGCGGCAACGGCTTCATGGAGATCGGCGAAGAGTGCGACTGCGGCTCTGCGGCGGTAAGACATGCCTCTCCTGACCCAGAATGCTGCAAAGGGACCAAGTGGGAAATGTAGTCCTAAAAGACACGGGGAGCAAGGGGGCATTATGCTGTGTGTAAGGTGTGTTACATCATCTAAACCCTCCAGCCATTAGGACTACTGAGCTTCTTCTGTGGCCTTCATTCCATATGTTGAAGACACCCTGCCCCACAGACGCAGAAGCACATCCTTATATGTGTGTAACCTGTAATCAGCAGCTTTGGTCTAGACGTGCCTAGGGTCTAAGGGCATTGGCTCTGTGCGCACACCTCCCCCAGGGCAAGCAAAACACTTCTGCTTCCAGAGAACGTTCTGCCCCCGACAAGCCCGGCCATGTTTCCGCTGCCTACATGCATCGCCGGATACCTCGGAGGGCAAGACTTTCAGCCTCCTCGTGTGATACGCTCGACCTCGTGTGATACAATCTGACCAACAGGGTCCCTGCCTTCAGAAACGGACTGTCCGGAGGCTTATGGGCATTACGCAAGCCAATAGATATGTCATTTCTAACAACAGCATATAAAGAACATATAGAAGTACTGTATGTTCTGTGGAATAGATGTTTCCAATCGAGTGATTTCCAAATACGGTGTTTATGCCAGTGTATTTAAATCATGACAGCTTCTCATCCCAGTGATTAAGGGATGGGATGCATAGTCAAAACACTGTTGTGGCTTGAAACACTGACACACATATGCACATTCCAATCTGTTGCAAGGGAGGGCAATCCAACCCATTATGAATCTGTTCAAACCTGTCTGGGATATTTGTCGAAACTCACCTCCAGCCAGAGTTTAAAGGAGAAAACTCGCAAGCAAACTGTTTTCTCCACACACATATAGCATTCGTGTTTTGGTGAACGGGTTTTTAATCGCAAGGCCACATTTTATGAACCCGAGTGTGAGCACGTTTGAAAAACAAGGCAGATGTGTGACAGCTGAGATGTCGGCCATTTTTAGCTGTTAGGGCTTCACCCTGGGATTGTTATTTTCCCCCCAACAGCAGACTTTACCTTTCTCCTACATGTGTCACATCTCTGGTAAACTGCCTGAATGTGTGTGTGTGTGTGTGTGTGTGTGTGTGTGCAGGAGTGCACGAACACGTGCTGTAATGCCACCACGTGCATGCTCACGAAGGGCTCGGAGTGCGCGGAAGGGGAATGCTGCCGCGACTGCAAGGTGAGGACCACAGGGGGTGCTCTAGAGCAGCGCTTCCTGCTCGCGGCCTGCAGATCTCTCCTGGTGTCTCTATCCCCTGATTTCTGCCACCGTCAAGTGTCATCGTCGGTTAATGAACAAACCCTTCATGGGCCTGAATAATAAAAAAAAAAATAGATGAGGAAAATACAGGTCAAAGGCAATCCCAGACCAGGAAACACGGTTCCAAAGAGTACAGATTTATGTCCTACTGATGACTGCTGAAAGATTTCTACCAAACAGTAAAAGAGGGACATGTTCTCAGAGACAACAGTATGGAACTAGCAGTAGTCATTCCTGCTCATCTACTGATGACACACGATACACAGTGAGAGTCACTCTGTACCCCTTTAAAATCAGGGGTGGCTATAAAAATTTGTGGGCTATGAGTTTAAGGTCGATTGATGGTTGACAGTTTGTTTGACATTGCTACATTTCTTTGTTGTATTCCCAGATCCACTGCAAATGAACCACAATTTCTACAGTGTCAATGAGGCTAGCTGCAAATAACATTAGCCACATAGCATGTAGTTAATCCCTTTTGCTGGCTCAACCCTTCCTACACCCAATGCCTAGCCTTGCCACCCAGGTTGATTGTTTTGCACCAATACTCAACCCATGTTTAACTAGGCTGGGTTAATCCTTGTCATGATGAATTTTAGTCTCAGAATGACCTCAAGCACAAGCAGATCAAACTGATCAAGAAACTGCCCTTCATGAACCCCGCTCATAATCCCATCACCAGCTCTAATCCCATCATTGGTTGTAATCTCATCACCAACTCTTATCCCATAACTGCCCCAATCCCATATCCGATGCTGAAGCTGCCTCTCGCGTCTCTCCCAGATCATGGACGCCACACAGATGTGCAGGGCAAAGCATGACGAATGTGACCTTCCAGAGTACTGCACGGGACAGTCCAGTGTCTGCCCCGAGGACGTCTTCGGCGTCAACGGCCTACCCTGCAGGAACAACATGGGCTACTGCTACAATGGACACTGCCCACAGCGAGCAGACCAGTGCATCAAAATGTGGGGACCAGGTGAGTAGGTGGTCAACCACAGCTGCCAGCCACTGGGATCCTGATCTGATGGGAACCCACTGGGATCCTGATCTGATGGGAACACACTGGGATCCTGATCTGATGGGAACCCACTGGGATCCTGATCTGATGGGAACCCACTGGGATCCTGATCTGATGGGAACCCACTGGGATCCTGATCTGATGGGAACCCACTGGGATCCTGTGGAGATGCTATTTTTCACATGCACTTTCGTTGTATCCTCCAGCTGCTGTTGTGGGAAGCGACTCATGCTATGACCAGAACCAGAGGGGAGTGTACTATGCATTCTGCTCCCGTCCCTCTAATGACCAGTACATAGGGTGCCAGAAACAGTGAGTGGTCGTCAAAAACGCTGTGATGATATAATTGTGATTATATCGTTTGTGACATCAGTGTGATGACAGTATTGTTCGTGATGATATCAATGTGATGGATTCAAAGGATATGCTTATGAACAGGTGGAACCAATTGCAATATCGAGTATAAAGGAAGTAAAAGGAATGAATCAAGCTAAAATAGAGGACAGCACGAAATTATTTGTGTCTCAAATAATTTCAGATTAATTTGAAAATCAGGTGGAGACCAATCAGCAACTGACTAGCGGCTGATGTCATAATGGCATAAAAATATCATCATTCACCTTCTTGTCTTTAATTGGTTCTGCCCTCAGGGATGTACTGTGTGGGAAGCTCTTCTGTGATAAAGGCCAGGACAACCCCAACTACGGACGCATGGTCATGTTCACCGGTTGCAAGGCCACTTTCTACAGTGACAGCAACAATGACTTCGGGCAAGTGGACGCAGGCACCAAGTGCGGTGAAGGCAAGGTAAGCCCTGCTTGACTGAATACTACAGAGGAACTAAGCGTAAAGTCGTGCTCGCTGAACACTACAGAGCAGGACGTCACACATGCGGAAATTAAAGCCTCTATCAACTGTGACGGGGGAGGAGTGCAAAATAAAAAGGAAGCGATCCCGCCAGTCTCGGGGGGAAAAGGAGGAATTTAATGGAAAAGGTGCACAACACAAAACCCGTGACATGATCCGAATTAAGGAAACAATAACCAGCAACCAGTCAACTGGTACAAAGACAAGACATATATAGACAGACAAACGGCCCTCGGGTGCAGGGGATTGTAATAGGCCCCGCCCACCTGAGGGACAAACACAACGCAACAACAGGACAACATGAACTACTGTCGCTGTGGGCGGAGTCAGCGGGCAGGGGCCCCCGTATTGTGACACTTGGATTCACATAGTTCAAAACATTGTGTAATAATAAAGATATGCATCGGAATATGCGTTTACCAATGTTGTTTTCAAGAAATATATATTAATACAGTTTATACATTTAATATGAGAGATAGAGAGAGAATGTGTACTAAATTTATGTAAGTACACAAAGTTTCCAGAGAAACTGGAAGTTTCAGATGTTTTGGTCCTTTATCAGTTGTGCAAGCAAAGTGCTTCTGTTATTAGTGAATATATTAATACAATGTAATACTAGTTAAATGTTGCCAAATGTCTGGGCTGTGCTGTTTCCCAAGCAGTACTCTGAGGGTGTGTCACACCGCTTAATAATTTACAGTGGTATCTCCCTGGCAATGTTAACAACCCAGCATTAGTGGTGGTGTTGGTGAATGACATGGCAGGCAGGATTAGGGTGTTTGATTCCATCCAACACTGAACACGGAAAAGCAGATCACCATAAAACTTATGTGATAAAAAAATGTATCCAAAATTCTAGCTACAGTCAGTCGTAATGTGGTTCTTACAAGTGGTTTTGCAAGGTTTCACAACTTTTAGCAAGTAATTTAGTGGATGTTTGTGATAATACAAAGACAACTCTGCCCAGAAGAACACAACAGAAAAAAGTCTCTCAACAGGAAAGATCAGCATTGTTTGTTGTCTGCCAATTCATAATGAATTACAAAAGCTATAGATGATAGAACATAGACAGGAGCTTTTGGTCATTTCAGTAGCTTTTGAATAATTGCTAAGAAATTCTGAAATAAGTACTGAAAATCAAATGCAATGTGCAAGACATACGTCACCTAACATACACCACCCTCCCCCCAGTTAGCGGAAATTCTAGTCAATGCAGACTATGGTCTGTCGTCATCAAGCCGCCTCCCAGCATGCACTGCACAGCCTAGCGAAGCGCATCAGTGAGGCTCAGGCTCTGAAACCTGCGGCCACTTCATTCCCGTGAGAGTTTAGCGGCGTATGTCATCACGATGCACGGCACCAAGCTTTTTCCCGCGCTTCAAAACGAATGCATGGAGCACTTGGAATGGAATCCCTGGGCTAGTTGCTGAGAAGGAAATCGGTCTGACTGCTAGCTAATGGAAACAGAACACCTTTAGTACCTAGGCCTCAGGGAGTGTGATGTGAACACCCTTGGTATACAGCAGTCACAAGTTAAGTTATCCGCTTAACTTTTAAAGTTATCCGATTCTAAGTTATCCGCTGTCTTCTTCGCAGGTGTGCAGCATGAACCAGTGTTTGGACTTAGAAACCGCCTACAGGGCCACCAACTGCTCAGTCAAATGCAAAGGAAACGGGGTGAGTTCCAACAAGTCACGTTTGCCTTCCGTACCACACAAGGCAGGAAGGATCCTGGAAGTCGTCCCTTCACCGATTCCACCTGCATGCCGTTGTCACGGGGACCTCATGTTCTGCCCAGTTTTGCATTCTAGCTACAATAGTTCACTTCACAAAAGGCGAAAAAGGTGAAATTGGACCTGTGTGTCTGTGCAAACACGGCACCCGAGCTCGTCCAGCTCAAAGCTGTCGGGAAGAGCAGCTTGTGGTACAAATGTTGCAATGGAACCAGGGGAGGGGAAAGCTGCAGAAACTGTGTGATTGTAGTGTTAAGTGTGTGTGTGTGTGTGTGTGTGTGTGTGTATCCCCAGGTGTGCAATCACAAGCTGGAGTGTGCCTGTGAACCGGGCTGGCTCCCGCCAGACTGTAACAGGCCTTCCAACGGTGGACTGTCTAGAAGTAAATATTGCTTTGCACTGCTTTTCTAGTCCCCAGTTCTGGATCCCACACAACACTGGCTCCCAATTCCAGATACCCAATTCCACCAATCCTAGCTCCAGCTAGCTCCTAGCTCCAGCTAGTTCTGACTAAATGTATAGTTCTCTTGTTTCAGGGCACAGTTTTCATGCCCAAATGATCCTCATAGTGGTTGCACTTTTTATGGTGTTGGGAGCTGGAATTGAACAAACCAGACCTGACGTTCTGTTTCATCCTGTTTCAGATGGAGTCATCGCCATTGTTGTGACCTTCATCCTGGTGTTACTCTTCATACCCGTGTTGGTCATCTGCCTTTTAAAACGCAGGAAGCGCAGCCAGCGCCAGGCCGGGTGAGCAGGGGGGGGAACGAGCGAACGTTCTCACTCGTACATCTACACACACACACGACAGCACAAGTGTTAGCGTTAGCATGGGCCCGAGCTCTAAATCCATCTCATTGATCTTGTTCAACCCCCTCCCCCTCCACCCCCCTCCACCCTCAGTCGTCAGATGCAGAAGAAAGTGCCAGCACCAATCAGCAAGTCCTACATCAGCCCTCAGAGGGTAACCACCCCTCCTGTGGTAACTACTCAACACCAACACGTGCATTACCTGAAATTCAATTCGTCTTGCGTGCCTACAGCAGTGGTTGAGGTGGAGGAATATGTTGTTTTTGTTTTTAGGTGGTTCATCCCAAAGGCCCCCCGCCTCCTCCTCCCAAGGCCTCGCCTACACCTTCACCTACAGCTCCACCCAAAGTCCCACCTGCAACTCCACCCAAAACCCTGCACACAGACTTTAGAGCAGCAAAGCAGGTATCACAGTCGGTCCCACTAATACATTAATTACATCTTTATTCCACATAATTTAATATACATAAATTATAATTAATTAATTTGATAAAAATGAGCAAACATTAAATTATTGTTATTGTTTTGAAAGTGTTTCTTTCTTTGTTACTACCTCTTCAATATTAACACCTATGTTTGGATATCTAATTAGCATCAGAAAGTTTTAAATACTGTAAACTGTAAACCTGCTAAACCTTCATCTTTATTTACTGCAATTCTTTTCCTCAGGCTCTCAGACCACCACCTCCTGCACCAAAGGTGTGACATCACTCCTCTACTGAACTGACTTATGGACCGAACCAGAACCGAGACCTCATCATCTCACAAACCCGAGGACCAAGCACCTAAAGAGGACTCATGCACTTAAACTACTTGAGTTCAGTGTGAGTTCAGTTAGCCCTCTACAGGCTAACACAGGAAGTGCAGCTTGTGCTGTGCTCGATCCAGACCTCTCTGTTATGTAAATTCAGCCTTAAAGAGCTTGGTTCCTCTTGCAAAGGGCCTGCTAATGAGATTCCGGCACGGTGAAGCACCATGTTGTGTTAGAACAGAGGACGCGCTGTAAACTGTGCAGTGGGTCTGACAGGCTGGATCTGTGTAACGTTGTGTAACAGCCACTGGTTATAAAATTCCTGTTAACTGGTCTCAGAAGAGGCCTGAGCTGTGGCATCATGTCTCCTATTGGAGCCTTTCATGTACAGAATATTACAGTTTGTATAGAATTATTTATTTTTCCTACTTGGGTGCCGTGTGTGTGTGTGTGTGTATGTACACGACATGCATTCTTGAATTTGGAATCTTTTTTTACCATGTAATGTAGCAAGAATTAGTTAAAAATGTTATTTAGCTGCCTGACAACTTGCAACGTTGCTTTTCCTAAATAAAATACACATCAGACTACAAAATGGATATATAACTACTTTAATTGTAGTTTTGGGAATTCATCTCCTAGAACTTGAGTGTCACTTTTTCTCAGCCGAGAGGCTGATAACGGATGAAGCAGCTCTGTCCAAAAATGTCCTGTTTGTCTGGAAACATTGTGAACCAAGCAAACCCTGTGATGGTGAACAACGTTCAGAACAGCAAGCAGCACCGTGGAAGGTTAACACCGAACTTGTCCTAGGAGTTGTAGCTCGGTGGTGTGAACCCTGAGATGGAGTCCTGTGTGAGTGGTTGTTGTCTACACTTGTTCAGAACATCTCCACATCGACACAAAATCTGACGTTAAATACAGCAGCAAACAAACCAAGCGTGACCATGTCATCAGTATTCCATTTTATTTTATCGTCGTTTTCCTTAAGTGATACAGCTACATAAAAGAATGAAATGTTGGCCTCGCATGGCACGTATTCAACAGCAGTTCATCCTTGCAAACCATATAAGACTCTTATTCTGGCGGTATAAGACTCTTATTCTGGCAGTGTAAGACTCAAACTATAATTTGTCATGGTGTGGGGAAAAGTCCTTCAGAATCCTGTTGAATGTTCACCATACTAAGCCGTCATCGCTCCACTGCATTCTCCCCCCCCCCCCCCCTCTCTCTCACACACACACACAGAGCACAGGGCTAGTGTGAGAGCATAGGGAACCCCCTAAGTTGTACACTGTTCATGGCTGGCCAGGCGTAGCATCTTCTGTAACGTAGTGAGCCTAGCCCAGCCCATCAACAGTCATGTGCTCCAGCCCTTCATCATCATCATCATCAACACCACCACCATTGATCACAATAACAGTACTCTTTTACATTAGTGACAATAACCTCTCATCAAAAGTACTGATCACAATTGTCCAAATCATAATTCATTTTCCCTTTGTAGTCTAAAGCAAGTGCATAATGAGCCAGATTCCTAGTTCACCAGCAGGGGGAGCCACAAGCCCACCGTTCGTCATCACACAAGCGTGGACAAAAACAAGTAGTGTAACAGACCTAAAAAGCAAAATAACTTTGTGTCAATTACAAGTTCAGCTTGCTTTGTTAACCCTCTGTTAACATTTCCAAGCACGTGGTGTACAGATAAACCATAGAACATCACTCCTCCTGCTCCCAAAAGTCTTTGTACAGAAAACACTTCAGCCTCAGGTTTGGCGTATAGGACACTCTTTAAAGGGACCCCCCCCCCCCCCCCACCCCCCCCTCCCCTTTCAACATTTGGTACAGTCCATTATAGGCTATATGATTCCCCACAAATACTACAAGCATTACAGTAACATCCCCCAGGCAAAGACGAAGAGGGTAGGAGGGGTGAAAGACGCGCCTAAAATTGTCTTAGCCCAGTGTTCCTAGTGCAAACCCATTCATGTCTTCCTGCCAAACTTTGGTTTTGAGCCATGTTGGAGCTGACCAACCCTGTCGCCATTTCCCCAAGTGCTTAAAGTACATGTACACATTTACACTGTTACAGATGAAACCACTGGGACCAACCAGCTGATCTCAGGTATAGTGTCTCAAACCGAAACCTCTTAAAGAATAACAAAAACAACAACAGGATGGCTATTATGAAATAAAACGAATACTTGCAGCCGTTGCCGTAAAATGAACGCAAATATGTCATAACTTGGCGAGAGGTTCCTGTCAGTTCATGACTGGATACATAAAACCTGAGGTAAGTTTTTACAGTCATAATCTAACACAACCTATAAATGCCACTTCTGTTGCTATGGTTTCTTCGATAGGTCACGCCGACTGTGACTGTAACCAGGCAACGCGTTATGACACCTACAAACGCAGAAGCTACTTAACCCAAGCAGCTGTGGCTAACATTCATTCTTTCGTTGTAACCCAAACGGACAAAAAAATCAAGATTTCAATCAAGATCAAGAACGCAAATAAGATTTGTATGTTTTCGTTATAGCTCCGCATCCACAGATTCCTTTTCAAATGGTGTCATTTAAATGAATTCCCTTAATGTTACACTCAATAAAGGGTTTACAAGCAAACATGGCTGAACACACGTCGCTATGAGGAGGCCAAGCACTGTAAGACTTCAGAACATTCAAATCCACAAAACCTTCCCACAGACAGACTACAGCGTTTCCCTTCATACTTAAAATCAAGTTTGTAAAAACAATAATAAAATCCTTCAATCGTTCGATAGTTGACACACTATGTTTTTTTGTTTTTTTTTAGGGGGGGGGGTAGTGGTTCTTACGTGATTCTTAAATGTTCTTTCATGTTTCAAAAACACTGCTAGCACGTACATCTAATACACTTCATTTTAATAAATAAAATCTCTCATGAATGATGTGCTTAGTCGTAAGTGATTCCTCTCTCTCTGAGCTCGGAGACAGTCTCTCTGCACGTGTGGGGGCCCTCTCTCTGCAGCACAGAGCAGTGGAGGGTCCTGTTGTCTCTAAAGGACAGCGAGACAGAAAAAAAGACAGAGGAAGAAGTGTGTGTGTGTGTGTGTGTGTGTGAGAGAGAGAGTGTGTGAGAACACTGATGGGGTGGGGCCACTGAGGAGGAGGAGCCTGGATCGGAGCCCCTCCCCCTTACACCTTCCGGTCAGTGCCATTCTTCTCACTGCCCAGCATGCTGGTCTGGGCGTCCCTGCGTGGCGGCATCCTCTCGTTTATCCGGTCCAAGCCCCGCGCCTCCTCAAAATTCCGGATCTTCCGTGTTGGAGAGAAGCCTTGGATGGCTGCCGGGGGGGGAGGCGAGGAGAAGACACAGACAGAACGATTAGGAAGGCAGGAAACGAGGACGGGCTGCTCCACGAGGGCGCGCTGCACTGCTCTCAGTGAAGGTGCTCCCTCTAGGGGACATGCGGGGTACTGCCAGCCTCCTGAGAGCTGGCTCAGCATTCCGGAGCCTTCCGTTCTTTCTACTTGGACTTCAGGACATTCACAATCCTGCCTAAGGCTAAGGAACTGAAGGTGACGGTTTCAAATATAAGCAAATGGCCAATAAGAAAAAGCCAAGCGCAGACACAAAGACACATAATGGCCTTCGCAACAATGCATCTGGGACGACAGAAAATGTCTTCTATTAGTTTATATAAACGTCATATTTAATGAATCATGTGTAATTCATTTAATTTTCAGTTAAAGAGGAAAAAAAAGACAAAACATGAAACCAGCTGTCTGGTCTCTTTACCCCAGAACATACTGCAGTAAAATACATCAGAACTAATAGCACATAACGGTATGATTAGAAATAAATATTCGGCAATGACAGACAGGCTTGCACAGACACATGCTAGAAATCCATATTTAAAAAAAAGAAATACAGACGAGCTCCTTCATTACTTTCTCATTCCCGTCTCATCAGGCTGTCAAACACAGGCCACTCGAGATGGCTTGCCAGGAACCATTTGGTTGATTAAGTGCAATTATCTGTAGCTTGTGACGATTAGCAAAACCTGTGGCTTCGCTACCTCACTGCGTCCACTGGCTTGGCAGGGGGGGGGGGTTAACAAATGCAACGGTCTGGTATGTTTGGAGAGCCCGGTGAAGTTCGCCTCAAGTTTGGAGCGGAGTCGAAAAAAAAAACAAGCAAACTTTCTGAAGGTTGCAGTGGAGCAACGATATGAAGCATACATGCGGCACGCAACACGGACCCCAACAGAGCATGCTCGGTCAGAAAAGGACGTTCTTGCACAAGCAGCAATCTCTTTCATTCTCGAATCATGCTGGGCTGTTGCCACTAAGGGACTTGGAGGTCAGAAGCAGAAGTGGCGAGTTCGTTCCCGGGGGGAGGGGGCAGCAGGAGAGCCAACGCTACCATCACCTTCTCGTTTGTTTCTCCCATACAAGTGTGTGTTTGCACCTTGGAGAAAGAGGCATCAGCTCGGAAGTAGTTGCAGGCAAAAAGGAAGTGCGTCTGTGTAACAGGATTAGGGGCGGGGCCAGAGGTCTCGACAAATCAGAGAGCAGCCTGGGAATTAGCCAGCTCTGGCAGACAGTGGGCGTCCGACAGAGTCTCTGCTCTTTTAGTAACAGGAATGGCAGGTTATGTTTGGGAGGGGGGGGGGCGGTTGGGCTAGACTGCATTTCATTAGTGCAAAGACAGATGCTTGCAATATGAGGACCAAATGCTGATTCACTCACTGTCCTAAGTCATGTGGGATAATCTGCAGTTACATGTGTGCAAGATCGGTCATTTTCTGAAACAGCAGTACATCACAGTGAAAGAAAAAAAAAAGGGGGGGATGGGGGGGGACGGGACACAACGTCCAAGGGCGGGGGACACAACGTCCAGGGGTGGGGGACACAACGTCCAGGGGTGGGGAGAGACACAACAGGCGGCTAGCATACCTTTGCCCTCCTTCGCTAGCAGCGCGGCTGTGTTGGCAAGAAACCCAAAATACGAACAGAAGAGAGAGCAAGTGGTCAGTGGCGTTAGACAGAGTCGTCACAGACACTGGCGAGTGAGCGAGTGACTACGGAGGGGTGGGGGGGAGGGCTAGAAAACATCAACAACAATAACAACAACAACAACAACCAGCTCCAATTAGCCCCAGCAAACACACACGGTGCCACAGAACGGTACAAAACGAAGTAGTCAGAGCGAGGACAAAGGACAGGCATAGGTGGAGGTGAACTGCTCGCGTTAGCCACTTATGTTCGCGTTTCAATCTTCGTTTGAACAATTTAGTGCAACACCGGCACTCCACTTTGACTCAAAATAAAACCTTCCAAAAGGCGGCAACCGAGCTGAATCGAACGAAGCTGTAAACACACTCGAAGAACTTCAAGTTGTTACCATGAATCAGCAGATTCTTTGGCTCCAACTGCTCACTGGGGTTCTTCACCAGAGTCTCGCAGTGCCAGCAACATGCTCGAATACACTGCGCTTCCAATGAAAAAGCCAGGCGCACCAGGGGCTTGTGGGAGCCTACGAGTGTGGGAGCCTATGAGTGTCTGTCTCTCTCTCCGCTGGCAAATGGCATTGACCTTTAGTGACCTCTACTGTAGCTGATCTCATTGAACTCCTTGCCAGCTCGGGCTGAGAGGGAGGGGGTTGTCAAAACCAGACTGTGTAGAGCGGGGGAGGGGCGTCAACACCCTGAGACTGTGTAGAGCGGGGGAGGGGCGTCAACACACCCTGAGACTGTGTAGAGCGGGGGAGGGGCGTCAACACACCTCAGACTGTGTAGAGCGGGGGAGGGCGTCAACACCCTCAGACTGTGTAGAGCGGGGGAGGGGCGTCAACACACCCTCGGACTGTGTAGAGCGGGGGAGGGGCGTCAACACACCCTCAGACTGTGTAGAGCGGGGGAGGGGCGTCAACACCCTCAGACTGTGTAGAGCGGGGGGGGGGGCGTCAACACACCCTCGGACTGTGTAGAGGGGGGGGGGGGGCGTCAACACCCCTCAGACTGTGTAGGCGGGGGGGGCGTCAACACCCCCTGTGTAGACTGGGTAGGGCGTCAACACACCCTCGGACTGTGTAGGGGGGGAGGGGCGTCAACACCCTCAGACTGTGTAGAGCGGGGGAGGGGCGTCAACACCCTCAGACTGTGTAGAGCGGGGGAGGGGCGTCAACACCCCTCAGACTGTGCAGAGCGGGGGGGCGCCAACACCCCTCAGACTGTGTAGAGGGGGGGGCGCCAACACCCTCAGACTGTGTAGAGCGGGGGGGGCGTCAACACCCTCAGACTGTGTAGAGCGGGGGGGGGCGCCAACACCCTCAGACTGTGTAGAGCGGGGGGGGCGTCAACACCCTGAGACTGTGTAGAGGGGGAGGGGCGCCAACACCCCGAGACTGTGTAGAGCGGGGGAGGGGCGCCAACACCCTGAGACTGTGTAGAGCGGGGAGGGGCGCCAACACCCCTCGGACTGTGTAGAGCGGGGGAGGGGCGTCAACACCCTCAGACTGGGTAGAGCGGGGGAGGGGCGTCAACACCCTCAGACTGGGTAGAGCGGGGGAGGGGCGTCAACACCCTCAGACTGTGTAGAGCGGGGGAGGGGCGTCAACACACCCTCAGACTGTGTAGAGCGGGGGGGGGGGACTGTGTAGAGCGGGGGGGGCGTCAACACCCCCTCAGACTGTGTAGAGCGGGGGAGGGCGTCAACACACCTGAGACTGTGTAGAGCGGGGGGAGGGGCGCCAACACCCTCAGACTGGGTAGAGCGGGGAGGGGCGTCAACACCCTCAGACTGTGTAGAGCGGGGGGGGGGCGTCAACACCCCTCAGACTGGGTAGAGCGGGGAGGGGCGTCAACACCCCTGAGACTGTGTAGAGCGGGGGAGGGCGTCAACACACCCTCGGACTGTGTAGAGCGGGGGAGGGGCGTCAACACACCCTCGGACTGTGTAGAGCGGGGGAGGGGCGTCAACACCCTCAGACTGTGTAGAGCGGGGGGAGGGGCGTCAACACCCTCTGTGTAGAGCGGGGGAGGGGCGTCAACACCCTGAGACTGTGTAGAGCGGGGGGAGGGGCGTCAACACCCTCAGACTGGGTAGAGCGGGGGAGGGGCGTCAACACCCTGAGACTGGGTAGAGCGGGGGAGGGGCGTCAACACCCTCAGACTGTGTAGAGCGGGGGAGGGGCGTCAACACCCTGAGACTGGGTAGAGCGGGGGAGGGGCGTCAACACCCTCAGACTGTGTAGAGCGGGGGAGGGGCGTCAACACCCTGAGACTGTGTAGAGCGGGGGAGGGGCGTCAACACCCTGAGACTGGGTAGAGCGGGGGAGGGCGCCAACACCCTCAGACTGGGTAGAGCGGGGAGGGGCGTCAACACCCTCAGACTGGGTAGAGGAGGGGGAGCAGGGGTCAACACCCTCAGACTGTGTAGAGGGGGGAGGGGCGCCAACACCCCTCAGACTGGGTAGAGCGGGGGGGGCGCCAACACCCCTCAGACTGTGTAGAGCGGGGGGGGGCGTCAACACCCCTCAGACTGTGTAGAGCGGGGAGGGGGCGCCAACACCCCTGAGACTGTGTAGAGCGGGGGAGGGGCGCCAACACCCTCGGACTGTGTACTGTGTAGAACACCCTCAGACTGGGTGTAGAGCGGGGAGGGGCGTCAACACCCCTGAGACTGTGTAGAGCGGGGGGGGCGTCAACACACCCTCAGACTGGGTAGAGCGGGGGAGGGGCGTCAACACCCTGAGACTGGGTAGAGCGGGGGAGGGGCGTCAACACCCTGAGACTGTGTAGAGCGGGGGAGGGGCGTCAACACACCCTCAGACTGTGTAGAGCGGGGAGGGGCGTCAACACCCTCAGACTGGGTAGAGCGGGGGGGGGGCGTCAACACCCCCTCGGACTGTGTAGAGCGGGGGGAGGGGCGTCAACACCCTCAGACTGGGTAGAGCGGGGGGGGGGCAGCAACAACCTCAGACTGGGTAGAGCGGGGAGGGGCGTCAACACACCCTCGGACTGGGGAGAGGGGGGGAGGGGGCATCAACACCCTCAGACTGGGTAGAGCGGGGGAGGGGCGTCAACACCCTCAGACTGTGTAGAGCGGGGGAGGGGCGTCAACACCCTCAGACTGGGTAGAGCGGGGGGAGGGGCGTCAACACCCTGAGACTGGGTAGAGCGGGGGAGGGGCGTGCCAGCCTTGAAGGGAGTTAGTGGGCAGACATCAAGCTGCCATTTCTGATGCCAAGTGGAAGACAAACAGCCCTATAAATACTACTACATTTTTTTAAATCCTTCGCCTAGTTTCCCCATGTGGTGTGAAAATATTGCTTGCAGCATTTGCATCACATTTCTCAGCACAATGAGAAGATGAACAGAGAGATGAACAGAGGCTCATTTAATGGACTCATTGCTTGTTTGTAAACAAATCCCATGCACAGCTGTGCTGGCTACCCATACTGCACCAGTCAGCAACCAGACTAAACACCAATACTGTATCAGTCACACCAGACCAGACACCCATACTGTATCAATAAGAAAAAAAGTCACCCATACTGTATAGGTCACACCAGAGTAATCACGCGGACTGTATCAGACAGGCCTGACCAATCACTCATGCGAGTATCAGTCAGACCTGACCAATCACTCCTATTGTATCAGTTACACCAGACTAGTAACCCATTCTCACTCAGCCACCCAAGTTAGCTTGCTCTTTAAGTCACTTTGATACTGTCACCAACACAAAAGTAGGCTGGCACAAAGTGTCCTGGCCATCCGCCTCTGCTCATCCCGCCTAACGTTTCTGAAACATTTTTGTCACACTTCTGATAGGAAGCTTAGCAGAGTGAGCAAGACCTTTCCAATCAACAGCTGTCAGGACCAAAGATACCTGGCGCGGCTCTGCATGTTGATCACAGGGTACATGTGTTACACTGGGTCCGAGATCCGGGCATGCGACAACCTCATGTGACAATCTCTCACATCTACATTTTTTAGTCCCAGACTATGACTTTCCCGTGCAGAGCGTTGCATGGTCACCGGTTCCATGACTGCATCAAGACCGTGTTCCTGTTGGAAATGTACAACGACAGGAACTGTTGAATGACTGAGCAGAAGCAGAAGCAGCGTTTTGGCCACAGCTGTCCTTCAGCAGAGGTTGGTTGGGACAAACACGATCCCAGGAGTGTCCTCCGTGTCTCCTCTCTCACGTCCCCGCTAGAGATGTTCCTGGACACGCTCTGTTGCTTCCTGTTTTGGTGCTGGTTAGAGCGCCCCTACTGGCTATCGGCCGCGTTCGCGGCGTGAGCCAAAACTACAAACCCATGATAACGAACACGAGTGATTTTAGCACAATGTCAATAC
>JAGXOD010000029.1:1105000-1107500 GCA_020368025.1 Brachyhypopomus occidentalis | reverse complement strand
AGTTCGTCATCAGAGCAGATGTTGAGGACGTTTACCAGCATCTCAGTCACTGAGAACACAGCCAGGTACTAGTCAGAGAGCAGTCGTCCCTTCCCAGAACTTCATTTCCCTCACCTCTGTTATCGGAGCTCCGTGTGGGAGTCGGAAACCGGCGCGAATGGCCACGTAATGACCACTTCTGCTTAGAATCTAAAAACTTGAGGCTTCATAAAGCATGTGAAACCTCTGTCCTGTCAAACCTTACTGGACAATACGTCGAATTTATTTAGCACGTGTCATAGAAAGCTAATGATTGGTCAGGGAAATTTGGTCAGCCTGTATCATTGGTGCATTTAAGGAGTTTATCTCAGGAGTTTAAGGTACATACATGCTTGTTTATCTCAGGAGTTAAGCTACATACTTGAGCTAGTTCTTAGTCGATGGCGACCTGAAGGGATGGATCGCGCCTTAATCAATGCAGTCGCACGAGGCAGGAGTTACGGCCTCAACGAGGTCGAAGGCTCCGCCCACTCGAAGGCTCCACCCCCTCCAGCCCGACAGCTGCCGTTACCTTTCTCTCCAACGAAGGGAAGCGACCACGTGAACACGTCCATGAAGTTAGGCAGCCAGTAGGGGTGGGGCGAGCAGTTGAACTGACGGATGTTCATCACGTTGTTCTCGTACTTCAGTACGGCGGCTACGGAGGGACAAAAAAAAAAGACGCGGGTCAAGAGGCGAAGCAAAAACGCACGAAAGTGGGGGTGACATGTTAGCCAGAGGTGAGGCTGGCCAGCCATAGAGGCAGTAGGCAGGCTAAGCCCAGTCCCAGCAGTGATGGCATGGGAGGGGGTGGGGCCTCGACAGGGCACGCCTACCTTTGTTGTTGTACACATCTAGATAATTGGGAGCCGAGAAGATGGTGATTAATGAGGGGAAGCCCGTCGTCTGACTCTTCCTGTACATCCTGTACCTGCATGGGGGAGGAGAGAGGGGCGACAAACAGAGCATCACGGCTACGATCGGATACGCTTCACACACACCCCCCCCCCCCACACACACACACACACACACACACACACACACACACACACACACTGCTATGAAGAATCGCCTGAGTTATGTGGCTTTTCCACTACAACAACAGTCTGAGTCTAACTGAACTCAAACTTAAAAATAAAATGCAGGTGTTCTTAAATCAATAAATATATTCCACTGGCCCCACCATGTGACCCAGAAAGCACTACTATACTCCATTTTCAGGGTCTGAAGGGTATTTTTCTATGCATCAAATCGAAAGTCGCACATCACACACAGCAGGGAGTCGGAATGCAGCAAAACATATCAAAACAAACTCCATCTCTCCATTTTGATGGATGTGGTGTTCCCAAAAAAAACTCCATCTTTGGTGTATGTGGCACTCCCAAAACAAACTCCATCTCTGATGGATGCGGTGTTCCCAAAACAAACTCCTCATCCATCAGAGAGGGCAAAGAAAGTAAAGCTACACTAGCAACTTCAAACAGCCCAGTGGAGTCACAAACCCTACAGCTTTATCCCGAACTAAAGGCAACAAATGAAGTTTAGGAAGGAAGACGAGTTCTGTTTTGTGAGACCGAAGTGGTCTAGGGAGTCTAGGAAGGGTTCTGGGGAGTCTGGAGTGTCTATGAAGGGATCTAGGGAGTCTAGGAATGGTTCTAGGGAGTCTGGAGAGTCTATGAAGGGATATAGGGAGTCTAGGAAGGGTTCTAGGGAGTCTGGAGTGTCTATGAATGGATCTAGGGAGTCTAGGGAGACTAGGAAGGGTTCTAGGGAAGACGACAGTGCCTTACCCTGCATCCTGGGCTTCGTGGGCTCTGATAACAGACAGCAGGTTATTGTTGGTCAAGAAGTCGCAGACTGCAGGATAGCTGCAACGTGGAAGGATAGAAGGGAAAATGGAGAGATGGATGGGTAGAAGGAAAGAGAGATGGAAGGAAGGGAGAACCATGACGCTCCATACACCACCACACCGCAGCCCTGTAAGTGGTTCGTACGCGGTAGTTGGACATCGTGCCAGATCTAACGCCACCGCCACGCACACAGTGGACGATCACCGCCTCTGCGTTTAGTTACAGCTCAGCTAGTGTGGAATAAAAGCAGGCCAGCTGGACGAGCAGACGGTGGGAGGTGCACGCGCACACACACACACACACACACACACACACACACACACACACACACACACACACACACACACACACACACACACACACACACACACACACACACACACACACACACACACACACACACACACACACACACACACACACACACACACACACACACACACACACACACACACACACACACACACACACACACACACACACACACACACACACACACACACACACACCACACACACACACACACACACACACACACACACACACACACACACGTGCACACACACACACACACACACACACACACACACACACACACACACACACACACACACACACACACACACGTGCAC
>JAGXOD010000029.1:1040000-1102500 GCA_020368025.1 Brachyhypopomus occidentalis | reverse complement strand
CACCACCCGCCCTTTTTTTTTTTAACATCCTCCATCCTGGGCCCGCGTCGGTGGGTGGAGTTCAGGAGATGTACTCACATTCTTGTTTGAAGGTGAAGTACTCCGTGAGGTGCCGGCACTCATGGTTGCCCCGGAGGAGGAAGAGTGTGGTGGGGTGGTTGATCTTCAGCGCCCACAGGAACAGCACACACTGTGTGGGGGAGAGGGGCGGAGAGAGAGAGAGAGAGAGAGAGAGAGAGAGAGAGAGAGAGAGAGAGAGAATTCAACAGGCTCACTATGAAAGAAATGACAAAAGATGTCCAGCATTGCAGCATCCTACACGAAAGGAAGTGCTGGGATACAAGTGACCTGCTTCCTGTTTATTAGCTCCAGCCCACCACCTCCACCCACAGAAAGGTGGAGTAACTGGGCATATGAGCGCAGGTAGACAGACAAGAGCTGGCCGGACCCTCGCTTCCATGACAGAGGGTTACTACGGACACCATCAATCAGAGGAGCGCGCTCTGATGTTTCCAGCACGTCCTGCTCTGTGTCCTAGGATGTCATGCTGTGACACACCTGGTTCAGCTCCCGGGCGACTTAACCGCGTGCTGAGGAGATGAGTCAAGGCTGCATTACACCAGGACAGGGCACCACGATACGGGCAAAAATATTGCCATTTCATGTTGCAGATACAATATGTCTGGTGGTATATAAAAAAATGTGTGAACCATTGGTGTGACGTGTCAAAATACCAACCTGCATTATTTTTTATCTATTGCTAATTTGCGTTTCGCAATCTTTTGCCATGTTTATATCGCTAATGCCGATACTGTGATATTGATTACCAACTGATACATTGAGCGAAAAGATTCATGTGAATTTTGTGATTGTTACTAATTCTGTTGTGTAACATGTTTGTACTTCTCCAGTTTGTCTGAATGTCTCTGTAACTCTCAGCGCCATGGTGACCATGTGAGGTGTGCGTCCAGGTCAGGAGGTCAGAACCTCCAGCCTGTATCCACCCTTCTCCATCATCTCCGCCTCCTCCTCCTTAACGATGATAATACTTCTGCTACTGTGGAACTGACCGCCTGATGTTACACTAGTCCACTTCTAGCTACAAAAAAACATGATCCAGAATTTGTGCACCTTGTGCAAATAAACAGAGAGTCTGTCGTCGTTGCTGATTTTCTGTGCATCTCCCGTGTACGTGGGGTTAACTCCTGAGAAGCGTGCCGAAGGCGGCACCTCCAACAACAAAAGTGTCGTGATGTACGAGTTCTATTCTTCGACGGCTGGCTCTCACAGCCACATCGCAGGAGCCCAGATGGCCATTGTGTGCCGGAGGAGTCGCTAAGAAACGGCCCACGCGGCGACGGGCTGTCCAACGGGAGCGGTTCGGTTCGGACGCACGCCGGCGACCGTTGCCGTGGGAGGGGGGCGCAGCAGCCGGGCATGTTACCGGGCGACGGCGGCTGCAGAAAAAAAAAAAAAAAAAAAAAACACTGCCGAGGTAACCAAGGACGGCAGGTGCACGTTTACGGGTCACGTGAGCGCCGATCGTTTTGCGTGTGCGGGCGGTGCAGAAAGCCAGTACCTCGGCCTACGCACGAGGAAGAATGAGGAGAGAATTTTAAAAGTAACAGTAGCAATGACTGAAGGTCCTTTTCTACGCGCGAGAGAGAAAGAAAGACAGGAGGGAGGGAGGGAGGGAGGGAGAGGGAGTGACAGAAAGGGAGAGGAAGAAAGACGAAGAAAATGAGGGAAAATTGGCAGCCCTCGCCGGCTCTCGCGGTCTCTCTTTCACTCGCTCTCTCTTCCTCGAGCGTAGGAGGGCGAAAGAAAAGGCCAAAGCAGGCACTGTGTCAGACAAGAGGACACGGAACCCACTTCAGAGCCACCGGACCTGCAGCCTGGGGTTCCGGGTGGGAACGTGCGTGTGTGTGTGTGTGTGGTTGAATGACACTCTCCTGGATCAAGGAGCCCAGCACTGCAGGGTGGAGGCGTCCGCAGCTTAACGAACAGGATGGCTCGTGCGGGCTCCCTCGCCAAGCGGTGGCCGTGAAACCAGGCGTGAAAGTGGAGGGGCCCTGTCCCAGAGGATTGTGGGGGTGCGGGTGGTGAGAACGAAGGGTGTTTTTCTCACGCCGAGTAGAACCGCATTAAAATCGAGAAGTTCTGTTGTTTCAGATGTGCATTTACAACATTGGGAGGAGGGTCAGAAAGCTAAGCTTTGAAGGCGGGGCTAGAATGAGCAGGGGCGGGGTCACAAACACGCCCCCTGTATGAGACTTGCGCTGCGGCCTGTACAAGGCAGAGAAAGGCACAGCATGTTTAAGGGCAGTAACCATCACAGATGTCACAACTTGCACCAAGGTGCCCGGTCCCGTTAGACACAGACGGAGAGCGCTGGTATCAAAAGTCTTACACTTTACACAGTCTTTCTGAAGCCAAACCCCGGCATCCCAGCAACAAATCTATGCCGTTCATAAAAATCCTAAAAATCCTTCTCCTCCTTGAGCTAGTAGGAGTTTCCTGGAATTAGACAGAATCCGTCATCTATGCCAGATTGTCCATTGGTTGGTGGTGTAAAGGTGGGAGTGGTCAAACGAGAGGGCGGCACAGAAAAATGGTGGTTCTGTCTCACCATTGTTTTGTTTTTTTTTGACACTGGGTTCCAAGTCAAACCAAGATCAGCTAATGAGGGAAAGGTAACGTGTGAAAACGGCTTGAAAAAGTGTTTAAGAGGTGTGACCCCAATTATATCTTCCAGTGACAGCGTTAAAATACACCGGAGAAAAAATTTAAATGGCTCTCTACCAAAGTTGTGGCGATTTGTCTATTTCTTTCAAGAAGTATTCCACATTTCTTTGTACTGAACACTAACTATCTTAATGCTTTCCAAGGGTCATCTCCATCCTCTCTATGCACCTTCAGACCAGACTGAAGAGTTTCCAAAACATCCACACCCTTGGTTGTGACACAGGTTCAGGAGGTTCAGGCCCTTTGCCATGAACAAGCTCACCAGCCAGGAGAGACGCAGTCTGAGGTACTCGTCTCGCGAGTGTCCGCCCCTTTAAGTGCTCTCCAAAATCCAACACCCTAGGAAAGGAGGTCAGAGAGGTTCGGACACTGTTCATTTTAGAGCTTAAAAAATAAAATTTTTAGAACCAGATAAACGGTTGACAGCCTCACTGACAAGAATAGCACACGCTTAATTCCATTTAGATTTACCGTTTAGATATAGCGTTTAGATTTAGCGATTTAGCGTTTAGATTTAGCGTCCACTGCATGCGTGCGAGGACACGAACGCAGCGTCGTCGGCACTTCCACTGGTGGCAAGCACATCCGGTGACAACAGCACAACAGGTCGCTCCTGTGTAAACCGGCAGCCTGTACACCTTTCATTAAGACATAGCAATTCTCGTTATAGCATAAGCTGTGTAAAACGGTCTAAATAGCAGCTTGGTACAGCATCTGGAGTACAGGTCAGGGCAAAACGCGCGATAAGTATGTAAACTCTGGCCACAATGGAGACGGTATATCGGTTACCTAGCTCACACCTACATGAACTGTACATTATCAACACATTGTCAATGGGTCTAATTTAACAATGCCCATCACCAAAGAACATCAGCCTCGCAGAACCGAGCAGAAATTTCTTGTAAATAGCAACAGGTCTGTGTTATTCTGTGTCATTTTGACAAAACTTTAACCACTCCCCTTTATGGGCCCTTTGAACATCCCTACATACCTTCAGTATATAAGTTACACACAGGGTATTTGCAACACTGAACGCCAGAGAATATAAGGCAATGAGAATGATTTCAAAGAAGCTAGTGGGCGGAGTCATCTTCTCCGTGCCGCTGCCATCTTCTCCATCAGACTCCTCACTTCTCTTCAACTGTGCCCCAGATCTCTGTCCCGGATTGGGGGCTCTGTGATTAAAGGTCAAGGGTTTATATAAGGGCTGGGTAGATTCTGGAACGTTCTTCTTAGATGGAGCTTTGCTTTATTTAGACGGTGTGTGTGTGTGTGTGGGGGGGGGGGGGGGTGTTCCCTCTAGCGTTTTCCTCCATTCGTTTGCATCCTAACCCCTCCCCGGGGTTGGTGTCATAATCTCACCACCCTTTCACACATACGAGGCAGGCACATCTTACTGAAGCCCCGGTAAAGAGAAGGAAACAGTTCCCCACAGCCCCCAGGAGAGGGAGAGAGAGAGAGGGGGAGAGAGGGAGAGATGCAGGTCATGAGAAATGGAACGGCCTGCCTGTAAACCTTCACTGTGGGACCATGGCTCAGATCCCCACGCATCCGGACACAGCTGACCCGCAGAGAGAGGCCGTGTGTGTATCCACATGCGCACGCGTGTGTGTACATATGTGTGTGTTTGTGTGTGTGATTAATACAGTACAGTGCAGCTGGTTGTTACTGATTACGCTTCTAACAGATGGTTGGTAGAAGCTGACGTGCTGGTAGAATGTGTGTGGGGGGGGGGGTGGGTGCACATCCTACACCCCCCACAAGAACCGCGGTGAACTAATCAGCACACGCAAAGCCTCTGGACCTGGACGTCACCCACACGGCCTCTATGATCACTCCAGCATCCCTAGTGACACAGCCAATACCAGAGACACACGCCACTGTCCTGAAGTGCAGCAGGTCTCCGCCCCCTTTTCCAGCACACAAACTCAGAATTACTCCACATGACGCTCAACGACGGCACTCACCTCGATGCTGAAGTAACCTCTGTCCACGTAGTCCCCCAGGAAGAGGTAGCGCGTGGTGTCGGGTGAGCCCCCCACCTCGAAGAGCTTCATGAGGTCGAAGAACTGTCCGTGGACATCACCGCACACTGAGAAGGATCGCACCAACCAAAACACTCAAAACAGCAAACAAGGGGGCTGCATGGCGATTAGGGACTAAAACTGGACATTATATATTCTACTTTGTGTATCGCTATAATACCAAAGCAACGTACAATGTTAAAAGCACACTCGCGAACCGTGGAGTTTTCCTAAATATGGAGAAAAACAAAGGAACATTGCACTCGTTTGGGAGAATATCGCAGCGTCTGGTAGAGAAGGGGGTTATGGGGATGACGCTGCGTAGGCACCGTTTGAAGCCGGGGTGTTATTTTGGTCGCGTGACGGCAGTCGCGCTGAGGCGTCAGCTGGGGGGGTGCGCGACATGCCGCTCGCGCCGCCGGCCGGGGGCCTCCCGTGTAGGCGCAAGTTCTGCAAAAGAGGCGTCGACCTTGGGATTGGCGACGCCTCCCGCCTCCGCACGGCCTTCCGCCAGGGCTGCTGCGACAAGGCAGCCGTCACTTAGCAACAGCGGTGCCGGCAGCGACCGCGCCTCTGTGCAGGCATGGGCAGGGGAGGGTTCCGCCGACCGCCACACGAATCGCCTCGGCCAGGAGAGTGAGGAAAAAAAAAAAAAACAACCCTTCTATCGCGCTCATAGCTCAGGGCTGCTCTACATTCCCACAATTCCCACACACGGACGCCGACAGTGACGGCTGCGCCCCGCCCCGGTCTGACCACCCAGTTCCACAGCTTCAGGTTATTCTCGATCGGTCTGCTCACACAAGAGAATTCTGATGTCACTTGAGAATATAATGTCAAGGATTTTGGGGGCTTTTGTTTTTTTTTTGTTTGTTTGTTTTTTTTTTGTTTTTACACCAGAAATAGTATTAAAAAGTGCAGCTTTGGTTCCGCAGCTCCGAGGCACCGCTGAGCAGAAATAGACCCACTGCTTTATTCCGTGGTGGAGCTGCTGAAGAAGAAATGCTCTCGCAGAGACACACGCACTGAAAGCTGGAGCACACCATTACCCCATCTGTCCATCTCCGAGAAGCAGTCGGGACTGCAGTGAGATGCAGATCTCCGTCAAACCTCCTCAATGACCACGAAAAAGCTTTTGTTCTCAGGCACCTGCTTGGCGTGATGAACTATATCACTGTCTACGTGCTTGTATTACGTTTGTGTCATATAGCCTACTATGCTTCTCATAGGGACTCTACCCCACTGACTCATCCTCTGTTGCCAGGTGATGTTAGCTAATTTACATTTCTTCAGAAAAAGTGTATCATTAGTGTGTACGCTAGTTTCCCAGGATATAATAAGACTGCACTTCCGTAAAAAAACGGTCTTATGCACACAGCGCTCCTCGTGGACTGCGATCTACATAATCACGAACGTGCCCGGCTTCTAGGAAGCAAAGCGTCAGGATTGGACTTCCCTACGGCTCACCCGTGATGGGCGCCTCCACCTCCAGCATGCACTTCTCCTGCCGCAGGATGTCGGCGCCCTCGTTGATGATGCGCAGGGCGGTGTCCTCCTCCAGGCGACCCTCCTTCACCAGGTGGCTCTTCAGCAGCTCCAGGTTGGGTTTGCCCCCCGAGAACAGCTCCCTCACGGTCAGCCGCTGGTGAGGGGGCAGGGGCACCGCTGTGGGGGTGGGGGTAGTAGGTTAGACACACACAGCACGCACTCCGTCACCACGGCCCTCCGCTCGCATAGGAAGCAGACGTGCTGTACGAGGACTCACGTGGGCTTATCGAGGACAAGCACATACATTCGCCACCATCTGACAATCAGGCCACAAGACAGCAAGAGACTCCAAAGGATCCTGCGCCTCTCAAGGCTTTTGCTGCATTTCGGCGGTGAATAACTCGAACAGCGAGTCGTTTCAGAACAGCTCTTCTCTCCTGCCTCGGTTTTCATCAGTTCTTATTGACACATACCAGCAGTTCCACTAATGAGACGTATGCCAATAGGGTTCACGCAAATCTACGATCTATGGCGATAAAGACAAAGGAAGCTTTAGCTTTTTGGGGTTCGGGTCTCTCTGTGTTTGCTAAGCTCAGGAACGGTACCTTCAGACCATGACTAACTGTGCTCTTTGTTTGGGGAGTTAAGGGGGCATCCTTCATCCTTCTTTATGAAACGCATGTTCGGACATTGACAGGCTTTTAAACCCCATAGTTCACCCTCTGAGACCTAATGCAATCAATCGAGACTTACAGGAAGAGCAAGAGCTGAGCTGAGCGATCAGGAGAGTGTTTTGATTAGGAGATCCGTGTTACCAGGAGAGTCAGAATGATTGAATGAATGATTTTATATATCACTGCAGACGCAATGTGCGATACACAGTATACACATGCACATGCACGCACACAGACACATTTTTTACATTTACATTTACGGCATTTAGCAGACGCCCTTATCCAGAGCGACTTACAAAAAGTGCTTCATTGTTTTACTCAGAACAAAATCTCTAGCTAGTTAGTTTAGGCTAAAATCAGGAAGAAACTTTAAGCAAAGATATTATTAGATACAGTCAGTATGGACGCCTAGATATACTCAAATATATACTGAAAAACCCTACTTAAAAGATAAAAGCAAGAAAAGTCATTACAGTCACAAATATTTAATAAATGCTAGTGTAGTAAAATTTAATTTAAGTGCTCTTGAAACAGATGTGTCTTCAGTCTTCGCTTAAAAACAGCAAGAGACTCTGCCATTCGGACACTCAGGGGAAGTTCGTTCCACCACTGAGGTGCCAGAACTGAAAAAAGTCTGGATGCACACGTATTACACATTGTGCGCGCTCCCTAAGAGGTAAACCCACAACCTCGGTGTTATTGGCACCTAGTTGTGCTCAGGTGGGATACAGCAGCACTTGATCATGATGACGTGCATTAAGAAGGACAGCTAATCTCTCCTTCTTCTGACACCAGCGATCACGGAGTCCAGCGCGAGCCCACAATACGACAATACAACCCATGCGTCATCGGCATAAACAGGAGAGCCTGCGTGTCCATCGTAAAGGCTGGGGTCCTGTGTGTGTGTGTGTGTGTCAGTCGTGTCTCTTTCATGGACAGTCACACCGTGCCTCAGAGCTCAGGTGCGATAAGCCATGCATCGCTTTACGACCACGCTCTGTAAAGGCTGCCGGAGGTCGCACACACTGGGACGTGGCCTTTGACCTCTGCTTGGCACATGCAGGGCCCCAGACTGCTCTCCCCTGGATCTGACGAGCGGGCTGGAGGATGTAAGGAACGCCGCAGAGCACCGAACAGCCGGGGCCGTCTGGCTCCACGTCCGTGCCCGCCCGCGGCGAACCAAATCGATCCGCGGGATCATACAATCGATGGGGCTGCGCGCATGCCCATGTGCACGGGGGGAGGGGGGCACGTGTGCAGCGGACAACAGGCCCCCCTCCCGTGTTACACGCCAGCCCAGACTAAACTAATCAAACAGATGGGCAAACCTCCATTTGGTTCCAAGATCAATTAACTTGACTTGGGCATTTTTATGCATATCCACTTACACTCGTTATAACCCACAGCACATTCTCTGTAAAACAGGCTGCCTACTTGATGATTATTGCACTGCGACATGCATGGGCTAATGGGTTTTAAACCCTATATAATGCACTATACATGTCAAAAGATGAATGATCGTTTCAGTTTTTGACTCAGGGAACTCTATGAACAGTCTACAACAAGGTAATCAAGAGCCACGCCCTGAGAGCTTTCCGTGCCGTGGATTCCGGTTCAGTCGGACGCGGCTGCTCCAGGCGATGAAAAGTCTTCAGAAGTGTCTAAATATTTACAGCCAGGTGGGTTTGATTTGCATTGCAACTAGTTCTGCAGAGCAGAATCTCTCCAGCAGCTACTTCAGTCAAAGTCCATCCGACAAGAACTTCCCGACAGCATCAACGGGGATTTTTGAAAGGGTTTCCCCGCAGATTCCCAGCATTCCGAAGATTGGCAACTGCCAAGCCGTTCCCCTGTGAAACTCGTCTGTACAGCCTAGAAGTGGCCAAAGACTAAATTTGGTTTTAGAATCTGGATTCGATGTATGACCTCAGCACCAAGCCTTACACCTTCATAAGGCCTCGTTATTAAGTACTGGCATCACTAATACACACGCATCAGCTAATTAATCGCAGTGTTTGATGACGTGTTTTTTTTTTATCTTTCTTTCAACTCGCACCTTAATTCTACACAGATGTTCTTCTGAAGCATTCGTTCTATGACTAACTGTGGAAACATTGCAAGTGTTTTGCAATAGTTTATGACCAGATTCGGTTATCTGACACAGGACTGCTTGGGAGAGGATCGAACCATAAAGAGAGAAGTCAGCTCGAATAAGCACAGATTATGTGCCTCTTTGTTTCAAAGATGTGGCACATGTCCAAAGCTTAGTAGTAAAACAACCTTCCAAGCTCCTTCCATAAAAGCAAAATGTTACAGAGCAACCACTACAAATACATGCATGTCTGCGCCAAGTGGGACCACAGTAGTCAGATTAATTTCTAAACCTACATGACAGCCAACATATTGAATTAGCAGAGTGCACAGGGGACGTGGCACAGCGGTGTCACTGCTAATGGAGTCGTTTTGATTTTCCATCCTGGGTCGAGGGATCCGGCAGAGCTGATGGACACATGACAAACGTGCAGTAGCAAGAAAAGCACGAAGAAAAGGCAACATCAACGCCGGGTCTGCAGTCACGACTCCAATACTCACGACTGCAATACTCACGACTGCAATACTCACGACTGCAATACTCACGACTCCAATACTCCAAAACTTGAGGGAACCTTTGTGCATGGATGTTTGCCACAAGACAGGGAGGCCTAAGGGTCTGTGCATAAGGGTCTGCACCTCTACTAATGCTGAAATGGGGGAATGTGCCCTAATATAGCCCCACTCACCTTCCCATAAGGCCAAGGCCCACAATCAGTAAACAGGAAGCACTCCTAGGTCTACATTATGGCCCAGGAAAAGGGTTGGTCAGCTGTAGGTATTCTAAGAAGAGATTAGGTAAAGCCTCTATTAGCCTGGGATTGCAGGTCCAGAGTCAGTTTATTTACGGCTCCCGCAGCACCATAAAACAGATCTCAGCCCTGAGGTCCACCACAGCAGACAGCTACACAGTGGACACTGAAGCACAATGTTAGTGTGACCATGTCTGGTTAGCATTGTGCTATTATTAAGATCAACAGGAGGAAATCAAAGGTGATCTGGTGCCACCTGGGGTGTGGAGAAACAGGGTATATACAGGCGCAGAAAAACATCTAAGGTCAGGGACTTCCTGACTGACAAAGAGCTTCACACGGGACTGATGTGATGGAGGAGGCGCTCAGAGGCAAGACAGTGGCGTTGACTCAAACGATCTCACAGAGGCTCAAGCTTTAGTAGGTGGGTAGTTACGCATTAACCACTTTTTTCCAGTTTTGCTAATACGATGACAGAGCCAGACTGAACTCTGGGAATTTGAAAGGCAAATAGGCACCTGGTGAGATTGAAATGTGGTCTTATGAGCCCAAAAACAGACCTGGTTGGGTGACTGTAGGATCATTCTGCATACCTCAACACTTAACCGAATGTTTAAGCAACAACTGGACATCACTGCAGTGGGACTGACCACACTACAAAATGTCTCCCTAGGCAACCACAAACTAAGGACTGGCCCAGATAGTCAGCAACTGAAGTGTGAACTACATTCACAGAAATATATTGCATCAAACAGCACTCAGTAAAAGCAAAGCTGAATGCCCCAGTGAGATGTGCTATACCGTTTATGTACCATACAAGACAAACTCATAGACGAAGTCAAGCATTCATAAACAGGTTTTTATTGGTTCTTTGAGCTACTGTTTTATAGATGTTAAATCCACCCAAGCAGACCTGCCCACATGGAAACTTCCAGAACAGCTAGGAAATTCAATGTGGAATTTCTAAAACATTCAGAGGGGCATCAACTTGTGTGTAAAAAATAAGATGCCTTCATTCTAACCGATTAGGAAAAGTCTGCCCTGAAACTGCGACTTTAGCTCTGTGTACCACAACCACCAGAGATGTGGGGTAGTAATCTTGCTAGTTTCATTGGTAGATTAAGTTTGCCAAAATCAAGCACTCATTACCTCCAATTTAACAAATAAGGACACTGCACAAACTACAGATATCCAATCTTGCTACTTCTCCACTAGTGTTCAGGTCTGGTGCTTATTCTAACACACCTTTTCCATCCTGCTCATCATGGCCATCTGTGGTGTCCGAAAACTCAAAGCCAGAAATGTGAGGACTGCAGGTTCAATCTAAACTCTGCAGGGCTGGGTGCTCCTTGCTCGAGCTGTATCTCCCCTCCCTCCCCGGAGCTGCCTCCGTGCTGGACGGTACCTTCTGTTCCAGACCAAACTGCTGCTCGCCTCTCCTCAGCCACAGCTTTTACGAATCAGACACGCGACCGGGATCCCCCCCCCCCCCCCAGTCCCCCCTCCTCTTACCAATCTCGGGCGTGTTTGATTACTCAAGTTCTTGTTCAAAACCCACGCGTGAGAAAAGCAGAGGGTGAAGTCTTCCAAAAAGTTGGGGCAGACGCGGGGGCTGGTGGCAGCGCCCGCATTAAAGTGTCCTGAGGAGAGCTGGAATCCTCCACTCATGGGCACGTAGAGACAGCCAGCACTATAACCCTTAAGTAAAGCTTTACATGGCCCACAGTGATATTACACATAATACAAAATCACAGGCCTGATTTACAGAAGCGAACGCTTACTTTTACTTTGTGAACGCAAGCTTCAGAAAGCGTCTCGGCATACAACCGAGGCCATTTTGAATGCAGTTTTGTCTAATATGAAAACCCTCAGCATGGCTGGAAAACGTAAGCTGTTCATAAGGCAGTTAAGAAGGAGATGTTGGAGGTTCCGTTGGTTTGAATTGTTTGTCTCTTTTTCGGTGTAGTTGGAGGCTGTCGAGGAGCACAATCACCTGGATACACAGACAGGTAGTAGAAGCAGTAAACATTGCCTATTTTTTCTCCACTGATTCTGAGTCAAGAGCCACTCACAATCAGGCCCCAGACAAAACAAAACCTTGGCTAAAACTCAGGATGTCTCCAACTTCTGCAGACACGATCATGATGTTCCCTTATTGCTACTAGACGACTCAAAAACCCAGTTTCAGTAATAGGATAGAAGGATGCCAAACTTCACACTTGTGAAACATTCTAATAAATATAGTGGATTTAAAGAGGAACGTGAACTTAAAACACACTGGACACTCACAGGTTTGAAGTAAAGGTTTTTGATTGTTTTTTTTTTTTTTTTTTCAAACCAAAAAAATAGGTCTAGTAACCAAACAACTCAACATCATAATGTGAAACATGTTACAAGTAAAAGCAGAGTTGTAAGGATCCTTCGTAAATGTCGATTTGTCTTGTGTGAGATGTGTAGTGGATTATGAACGTGTCATCACAAACCGTTAAGACATCTCACGCGTGACCAGCCGCCCGTGTGTTAAAATAGGGGCACCTATAACTAGGACACGTTTTAGTCGGTCAGCTACAGGTGACATCTAGTGTGCCGTCAACTTAGTCGCTAGTACTCACCGAAATTATGACAATCAGTTATCGAGACGACCGCTTGCCAGTTAGTATGTGGCCAATAATAAAAATAAAATTAATGAAATAATAAAACCTTACACGGTACTAAAATGAGACTTACATTGAGCATTTTTTTGTGATAATAATTCGTAGATGTAATAAACTTGCGCATCATGCTTTAAAAGTTATCTAATTAAACTTACTTTTAATGATACGTTCAGTGGTTGACTGTTTTTCTTTCGGTTCTTTGGTCGACATCTTCGTTGGACCAGCTGTAGTGTCAGCAAAAGGAGGATTGTACTGGCTAGAAATGAAGCAAATTATTCTCCGTGTTGACGATATAAGGTCCACGCAAGAAACAAGTGGTCGTCGGTCGCTGTTTTAAAGCCCAGCTGCTCCGTCTGGGTGTGATGAAACAGTCAAATAGTGAACCTGATATCGCCTCAAAATGACGAAAAAACAACCAATTTAATACAAAAAGACACAAGGTCCCGCATATATATGGCAGGGCATCATAATATAAACAAAATCTAATAAACTACTGAACGTCAACCAGCTTTTGTCTTTCTTATTGTGAAGTAACGTTACCGAATACGCTACTCCTCAATACTGCAGGTAAAACTACTACAAGCAAGACACGTCCTGGTCTTCCCCAGATGTCATGGATATGCAGGTAGCAGGCAACGTTTTCATCCACCTTCAGATTCTGACAGTACTTCAGAGCAAGCGGCAAAATGATTCGTCTTGATACGCAGTCTTGGATGTTAATCTTATTTTCCACTTTTTAGAGTGAGAATGTCAGTTCGCTTGTCAGCCAGACAACCCGGTTAGAACAATAACGATCAATTCCTAGTCACACGTTTGCTTTTATGAGACATATGTCCTGTGTCTGTAAACGATTCTCTGCAATACCCTCCCACTCCAGCTAACCATATGGCTAGCACTAGCTAACTTGCAATCACACCGTCCCTCCCAGGTCTTTCAGATTAAACACTAATCTGAAAACCACAAACGGATTTCCTACAATATGGCGGAATGCTTCCGAACGTAATGACGCCACACATACGTCACACGTCTGCTCACATTTGCGAACCAAATGTGAGAATAGAGTATGATGAACGCTTCAGGCTTCCTCACACAGAAACACTGAACTAAATTGCAGTCATCGAGGATTCTTAGATAGAACTGTGGTGTAGAATTGGGTCAACCCTATAAAAAATTATATGATAAAAAACGTTACTTATTTTTCGAGCAACTAAAAGCAACGTCCACCTACTTTTCATTTACATATAGATAGATAGATAATTAGATAGATAATAAATCCACAATTTTATGTCCACTAGGAGGAGCCAGATTCGTGGTGATGGCTGCGTAAGAATCTGGAGTATGTACGAGTAAACTCTTGAGACATTCACACTAATGGTTGGTGTGATCTGTGAGTTTAAAAACCAGCAACCATCTCCAAAAAGGAGGAAAGAAGTGTGACAACAATTGCTCAAATTTTTTTTTTCTTTATTACCCTTAAAATAGACACGTCAATTTCAACAGTTCTAACCATGTTCCATAAACTTGAAATAACACACACAAACAAAAATGGTTTACATTAGGAGTGTACAAAGGACAGACATGGTCAGGTGCACCAACCCTAAACGACCAGCCGACACTAGAAAGATCAGAGACGACAACAAACACATACACACATTCACGAGGGAAAATGCTGGCTCCAAGACTGCAAACAAACCTTTCACAGCAGGCTGCAGACATCTTCCACTGCACTTACGACAGGACATATTGACTGCATTGTTCAGTTCTTCCCAAGTAACGGAGGCCAGGAACAACGGTAAAATGCAGTGTGTTTCAGTACCACGTTAATATGAGAACCTGGAGCCCTGTGGTATTCTGCAGGAACCAAATGGCACATATCTGTTAAGCTCCTCTATTCATTTAGGACTGCTGTTCCTCGAACAGTCTGATGTGCTGAACAGTTCTGACTCTCAGACTCTTCGGGGGCCACACAGAGCAAAGAGAACAGTCCCAGCTTCAGGTCCTGCAGATCTTTTTCTGAGGTAAAGGACAAAGTGAGACTATAGACCAGCACTCGCATTCTGACGTTTGACAAATGTGGGCATGAAATTCACGTCTGGCATAGCATTGTTTGATTGGGTTCTATATGGACACCATCCACCTCCGTTTGTTTCCGTGACTACTAAAGGAATGTAAACCCATGTTTAGAAACCTGATGATAATGGCATGCAGATCCATAAAACTACATGGCATACATTTTGTTAAGGAGATAAGTCTTCTAATTACCTGAAGATGTCAGTATGTAAGGACACTTGTAAAATTATAGTCAGGCCAAGAGTATATTTGTAGCAAAAGCAGCGCTCACAGTTTTCTCACTCAGAGACTCTGTAAAGTTCGCATCACTGCACTGCAGGCACCGGGTAGCTGCTTCGACGTTCCACGTCGACACCTTGACCCAAAATGTCGCCTGACGGCTCTGCGTTCCCGCAGTGTCCCCAGAGACATAAGGACATGAGGCCATGCACAGTGACGTAGGGGCGCTCACGAGAGCGAGAAAGGAGGGGCAACGCGAGCAGGACCCAGAGAGAAAGCACCGTAGCCAGGAGTGAGAAATAGTAGTAAACCTGTATGTGGAGATTCAGATATACACAGTACCAACCCTGCCCTTTAACAATAAGAAAATTACATTAACAAAAGTTATATTGAAATGAAAAACATCCTTACCAAGGACATCTTTGTTTATCAATGTGTTTGTTTATCAATGCGATTATGGCTGTAAAGGAAAAAAGGATTTATATTTAATATTATTATTATTTCTAAATACACTTAATATTTAAAAGGAAGTGCTTCACCCATATTTGTACCAAGGCAAAAGTTTGTACATTAATATAGAACAGAGAAATAATTAAATGGTAAATAATAACATATTAACATAATTAAAGAATTAGATCTTCAGTGTTAGTACACAACAATAAGCAAACAAGAGCATATCTCGCAAGCATTCAGATGTTCTCCTAAGCACAAGTCTTCATTCTGTCTGGGTCTTTCGGAACCCTTTTTAATTTTCCGAGTCGGCCTCCTGTCCTCACAAAGTACCTGTCCACGTCTGAACCCCTCAGACAAATTAGGGGCTCATTTCATTGGAGGGGGGTGGGTGGGGGGGGGGGGGACAGTGTGGCCCCGCAACCCCGTGCCCTTCTCAGCTAGCAGGGCAGGAAGCAGTCGGCACTGGCGCTTAGCGATGAGCCACTCAGTGAGCAAACTAGGACACAGAAGGGGAGGACGGCCAGGAGCGTCCCAGACGTGGCCGTTGGGGCCGATGTGTTCCACCGATACCACCGTGGCTTCTCTCTGCTGCTAATCTAACTAGAGATGCAGATCTCTCCCTGGGTTTCTTCCGTTAAAATGCGCCCAAGTTCACATGGAACTAAATCGAGTGAAGCACACATCTTTGGCTGCAGGTCCACACGCGTGACCTAGAATGCAAATCGGCTTGTTATTTTTCTGATTCGCGTAACACAGTTCGGCCTCTCGTTTGCATAGGCTTCACCACAGGTGCTGACGGAGGACATTGTCGGATCTGAAATGTTCCAGGATGCGCGGAGATATTAACGAGATCGGAGAGATGGAACGCCACGCCCCCCCCCGCAGAAAGCAAATGGTGGTGGCGACTGCTCACGTCTGTGTCGGACTGGTCCCGGCTGAGGTTTCCAACTCCCCGGAGTGGTTTACGGGACAGCCGCACTGCTCTGACGCATGCCCCCCCGGGTTTATTTATCGCTGCCACGCTGGCTGCAATAAAGTGGAGGTGAGATGAAAGGGGGTGATTCAGCAGAACAGGACAGCAGAAAGCCAAATTCAGAGCGGAGCGTTGAGACTCTGTAACCGGCCATCTCTGATCCCAAAGATGGAAGCGCAAAGTCTAAAGTGCAAATTTAAACAAAAACAAACAAACAAAACATCCTGTTGCAGATATTGCATGTTCTACTTTTTAAACTGTAGAAATGTCTAAACAACCTCCCCCCATTTCGATAGGCTTCCAGCAATTTAATGCACAATATCTTCTCTGTGAGTGCAGGCTGAAGGGACTACGGGTGGGGGCGCGGGTGGGGGTCCGGGTCGGGTTTGGTTCCTCCGCGGTGGACAGCAGGGCCCCGGGGTCACTGGATGAGGAAGCCTGGCTGTGGGGCAATGCGCGGGGCGGCGCGTTGCGGGACCGGCGGGGGATACTGCGGCACGCACACGGACGGGTACAGCTGACCGAGGCCGGGCGACAGCTGCCCCGCCCTGGGGGGGATGGGGGGGTACGGCCTGGGTGGGTAGGAAAGCAGGGCGGGTGCCTGGGCCGGCGGCACGGCGGGAGGGCTCTTGATGGGCGGAAGGGGCGGAGCTCGTCTGGGCTGGGGGACGGGGGCGTCGCTGGGCTCTCTCTGGAGGAGGGGGGCGGGGTCTGCAGAGGGCGTGGGGTGGGCCGTGACCTGGAGGGGGTGGGGGCTCTTCAGCACAAGCTCCTGCAGCTTCTCGATCTTCACCCGTCGCAGGTGTGCCAGCTTCCGCTTGCTCTGGTACTCGTCAATGAAGGAGTCCAGGGTCACGGCACCGTCAAGGAAAGAGTCCGCCATGTTCTGGTTTTCATGGGGGGGTTTGGGGAAGACAAATACAATATGCAAGAGATGTTAGGGAATGTGAGGGAAAACACCATTATTTAAACAAGAATGCAAACATTTATACTAATGAACGAAGACTAATGGGGTCGTTAAGGATAGTCGTGTTTGCTCTGCTTCAGTGGACTACCCCCTAAAGCAGTGAGGGTTTCACATCAGCATGAATGAGCAGAGAGAGCGCCTGGAGCCCCAGCAAAACGAGCCAGGCCCACAGATCCCCTCAGTGCAGCTAAATATACCTCCTAGGTCAGGCGGTTTGTTCTGCGACTGCCATGAGATGATTAAAGATCATTGGACAACGAAACACGCTGTATGCAGTGAGTGAGGGTCACCGCTTCGAGCAGTACATCAAACGTAACTCGGTGGGTCATATACACCAATTGCAGCCCGTCGCACTACTCATGGGAACACGAACTGACGACTTGGGAGCAGGATGTCGTGTGCAAATGGATCTAAATAGACTTTTAGATCTCCAGATATTTTGATCCATCATTTATGTGACCCAAACAAAATGTGGTCAAATGTAGATGTGACCAGAGCCACAAGGATTGTGACATTGTCTGTCATCCATTCATCTCTTCAGCAAGGTAGCGGTTTGCTCCGTAAACCCTGTTTTTTAATAAGTCTCTGCAATCGTTGTGAGTGTTTGTTTTACGTTCTTTTTGTAGACCGTCCTGCATCAAACCCGAAAGGCGGCGGGGACATGCTCACCTCCGTCTCCTCCTCGATCTTGGCCCCTTCGGCTTGGAGCAGCGCCAGGAGCGTGTCCAAGGAGCTGGCACCGGACATGTGGTCTGTGAACGCAGAGAGGATGGGAGGAGAAAACACAATTAACGTTTCTGAACGTTTCTGCTTCGTTTCGGTTCTCCATTCCGCTTATTGAATGTGCCACTGCACTTTACTGACATCGTGTTCCTGACCGCTGCACAAACCACAGCTGATCAGATCAGTAGCTGGCGACAGAAACCCGGTCGTCTTCTCCAAGGCTGGCAAACGCCTTTTCTGCCAGAGTTCTCCAGCTTCTCCTTTCTACTCTGGACCAAAGTTCCTAACTGCCGGGCCTGTGCTACCCACTCGCACGTCGATACACAGCCACTGCATGGGGGCCTACAGCACAGTGGAACCCCGGTGACCTGCACCAGCCACTGCGCCAGCTCCTCTCGGCGGCTTCTGAAACCGGCGGCGGTTGTTAATTGGACAGCGATGAAATCTGCCTAGTGATGTCAAAACCTTAGCAACATGAAGCGAACAAAAGCATTTGGGCAAATGAAATGAACACGTAGTTCAGAGTTCGTACGAGGGGTCGAAGATGACCTTTACGTACTCAGCTCATCGATAAACTCCACTTTCCAACGGCTGCACTGCCCTGGTCTCTCAGCTGCTTCAAAATCCCAGCGGAAGCACCGCAACAACGCGAGGACTAACCGCCTGCGCTCGGTTGTGTCGGCAACAGGTGGTGTTACAGCCTGTGGGGATTTCACGCGCGTTTACTGCTACACCTGGCGTCAAGGTGCTAGCAGGGTTCCAGTGCCCTGTCGTGTACGCCCATCAGGTCCATCGCCAGGAGCCCGTGAAGACAGATGCTCAGGATGTTGGCTAGACTGTTGAGTGGTGTGTGAACAGTTGCGTTCACACCCCAGGACAGTGAGGCGGATCGACACAGACTGGCTTCGTGGCCTTTGCTCACAAAGTCCGGGAACACACAGAAGCCCATGAGACAGAAAAATAAAAACAGAATGATCTTTTCCAAAAACAAGCCCAGTGTGTCATTACCCTCATTAGGGCTCAGTTAAAACCTGATATTTTTTGTTAAATTTAACTCCGTTACTCAAGACGGGAACAATCATGTGTCTGTACGCTGTTGTTCAACAGAACTGCTGAATGAGTTCCTTTATCTTCATCTGAACAAGGGCCGCTGTAAACACTTACGCCCAGCTAGCCGATAGCCAGACGTGGTAACAGTCTGTTGCCATAGTAGCATGTTCCACCAAATCATAACTTCTACTTTATTAAAGCAGACGACCGGACTGATCCCCGATCCACTGACAAAACACTCTTCAGCTACTGAGCTGTAGATAAAATTAGAAGTTAAATCTGTGCACATTCCCAGCTGTAGTGTTCATACCCCAATGGCACAAGTGGGTCTACTGAGAGAGAGCGAGGATGCATCCGTCAGTGTCTCTGGGTGTGTTCACGCATGCCTAACTGGACGTGTGTAGTTAACTGGGTTTTGTCATTTTGGAAGGGAACCTGGGACCGGTCAGTAAAGGTCAGCTTTATTATTGAGCACTTGCTAACAGGACATTGGGAATGCGACAGCCACCAGTCTCCCGGACTGAAACCAGACCCGAGGTCTTTGCAAAGATGAGGCAGAAAACACACGAGCTTGTGTTTCACAACGCAACAAAGCACACACAGCCCGGTGTGCTCGCCAAGGCCTCACAAATAAACCTGCCTCGGAAGCGTGCGGACGTCTCACTCTACCGCTCATCCTCTCCCACTCCCGGGAGTCTCTGCTCAGCTCCCCGCTCCCACAATGCACCGCTCTCCCAGTCTCGGCTGAGCATTGGTTGGCGCGTAGCTGAACGGCGGCTCCCTGGGGTTTTGGGTAGAAGCTGTGCACCTAGCATACACATCCCTAGCAACAGCAGACTAGGCTAGGCTACGCAGGCACCTCAAACGAGCGTCAGAGTTGTTAAACAGGAGGATGGGTAAGAGAACCGGGCAGATGGGTAAGAGAACCGACCCCAGAGCCTGAGCGCTAGGGCTTTTCGTCTTGCTTTCATCGGTGAGCACGCTAGGCTAGCTGAGCTAGCACCTCCGCATTTCTGCTGCAGACACTGCCTGACCTGGCCAGACCTTGCAAAGTGGGTAACCTTCATTTCCACTAATGCCCTCCTCCATCACCCCACCCACTCCCTAGCTCCACCCCCTTGTCCCACCCACTTGCTCGCTCCACCCCCACTGGACATCCCTCTCATTGTTCCCACAATGCACTGCTGTCACTGAATACATTTATTTATTTGTGTGTGTGTCAGAGATATACATTGCATAGTTGTATATTTATACAATATACTTGTATAAAAGAAAATTCACATCATTATGACCATCAAAATAACAACTACAGTAAAATATTACTGAATAAAACCATCACAAAAAAACAGTGAAATATTTTGCACAGATGTTCTTACCATATTTGTCTTGCATTAAATCTCCTCTCAGTACATTCTCTATTAGAAACAAACTTTAAATCCAGGACTAACATTATTCTACATCAGTCCAACAGCAGTGGGGAGGATACAGTTCGTTACTGAGTGATGGGGGCACGGCATGGAAAATGCTTGAGTACCACAGGCTAAGCCAAAAGCAAATCCAGACTGTATGAGGATCTGTGATTAGCAACGCAGCTGAGAAAGGAGGACAGTGTTAGCATGCTGTTTAGAGCCAGCTGCCTAGCAACCACTGCGTCGTACGGGGTAATCAGCTACGGTGGGGTGGGGCCAAACGCGGAACAGCGTTCCTTGATCTCTGATCTGTTTCCAGTCACGGACTCTGCTCAGCCGGAAGAAAGAAGAAAACCGCGCTACGCTCAAGTCTCTCGGTGCCTCCGCGCCCCCGGGAGCACGGGACACAAAAGAGGACGTATCGAAAAGAGACGTTTTGTGCTGAGGGAGGTTTCGCCCCACCAAGACACGGAACCAGAAAAACCTGTTCAACTTGGCCACGTTATTGCTGGCATTGATGACGAGTGCTACCGTGTACTGTAAATAAAGACTTTGAAAGACAACGACGCAGGCGTCCGCTGCTACTTCAGTTTGCCTCAGTTGCAGAATCCCAGTCTTTCTCCTACAAGAAGTTACGTTTAGTAACTACCAGCACTGTAGTGAGTAAAGGATGCATCACCACAGGAACAGGTGTGTGTGTGTGTGTGTGTGTGGGGGGGGGGTTAAAGCATGTGTTGTGAGGAAGAGGAGACAGAAAACAAGTGAGAGAAGAACAGTGAGAATGAGGAACCCTTAAACACATTAGGTTAAAAAGTTCAGTCCGTTTACCAGAATGGAGTGACGTGTGAATGCAAGCCGGAGCTGAAATGCTGAGCACTTTGCCAGAAGTAGAAATTATCAAAATTTCCATCCTCTCCGCCGAGAGGAGCTGGCGCAGTGGCTGGTGCAGGTCACCGGGGTTCCACTGTGCTGTAGGCCCCCATGCAGTGGCTGTGTATCGACGTGCGAGTGGGTAGCACAGGCCCGGCAGTTAGGAACTTTGGTCCAGAGTAGAAAGGAGAAGCTCTGGAGAACTCTGGCAGAAAAGGCGTTTGCCAGCCTTGGAGAAGACGACCGGGTTTCTGTCGCCAAGCTAGCATATGTTTCATTTAATCTAAATGTCTTCATGTTCTCTCAAGTTTCATGCTGGAATTGCAAGAGGCAGTAACTTTCTCACTTGCATTTGTAACATAATGCAAGCAAACTATTCAGTCAGATAGCGATTTGTTGCTAAATTAGAATCCAGTTACAATTTCAAGCATTTTCAAGTGCTTTAGCCACAATTCCAGACCTTTTCAAACTTGTAAAATGCAACACTCAAATTCAACCATATTCAAGGATCACTCACACACACCCGCCAAACACACAGGTTAGATCTGTCACACACACACGCCCAACACACAGGTTAGATCTCACACACACACGCCCAACACACAGGTTAGATCTCTCACACACACACGCCCAACACACAGGTTAGATCGTAAAGGTTAGATTTCCAGGCATTTCATATCAGGTACGAACATGCTCAGTTGGGCAACATCATGACAATGGGTGGCAAGTTTGAAAGGGGGAGAATGCACCAGTGTTTCTGGACCCGCCCCTAATTAAGACAGGGGGCTGCTGAAGGGCATGAGACCTGGCAGACAGTGGGGAAGTGAGAAGAGGGAACAGGGATGGAAAGTGCTACCTCACCTAGTGTGGACTTGTGCAGCTGGAAGGTCTCAAACAGGTCCTGGAGAGAGCGGTAGCGCTTGGTCAGCTCATTCTTCTGGTGGTCCAGACCCGGCTGCAGCTGGAGGTTCTGCTCGGCCAGGTTGCGATTACCGGCCAGTGTCATCTCCTTGCTCTGCTGCACATTCTGCACCTGAACACACACACACACACACACACACACACACACACACACACACACACACACCACTACATTTCAATGTCCACAGGACAGAAGCTTGAAACTCGTAATGGGCGCCTCCAGTAATCTGTTCATATCCTGTAATGCGTTCATATCTTACAGGCATAAGAAATAGAGACATGTGCCGGCTTCAATATGTACTGCGCGGCCAACCAATCAAAACTCAAAGAATGGTGCACTAAGCCTTGTGGGAACGCAAGCAATGGTGCAAGCTTCTCGTGAGCTTCACGGCCCACTTGATGCCATGGAAACACAGAGATGCCCCCTCCGCACAGGTGAAGAGATGGAGACGCGTCCATGGGTGGGGTTGGTCAGGGCGGACCAGGGGAACGTGGCTCAGGCTCCACCAATAACATTTGAGGGGGAACACCCTTTCTCGTACCCACGTGCATGCCTGTTTACGGTCATTAAAAGCCAAGCGCCGAGAACAGGAAGAGGAAATGCGTGGATAGGTGCCCCGTGTCCATAGTTACAGCCTGGGCGGTGGTGGTGCCCACAAAGAAACTCTCCGTTGCCTAAACTAACATTAGTTCATGTTTGTAAGTATAAACGTCCTGGGAGATAAATAGTAAGTGGAAAACCACAGGGCAATGGTTCAGTACTAAGGGTCTCTGACAGTGATAACCGTTATGGCGATACCCGTCTACAGGGTGGCCAACACTGCTGTAGGAGATCTCCTCCATACCCGGCGAGGTTTCCTCCAGCCCTACTGTACACAAACGCTGCTGAACAAGGAGGGTCCAATTTGGGGTTTGAACTCCAGGAACGCCAAGCCTGAGGCATTTCTATGGTTAACATTAGCACCAAAATATAATAATTAAAGGAGATGCAACCTTCACAGTTAAAGTTACTTTGTATTTAATATCCATCACTGGTACGTGGCGGCAGAGTGCTTTATTACCCCATCCAGGCTTTCAGACTCTTGCCCTCCAGAAGGGGTTACAGGTGTGGACTTATGTTAATATGGATCACAAAATATGTGCAGTGCCGCAGCCAATGGAGCCAATCAATTAAATTTAATTAATTAAATGGAGCCAATCAATTAAATTAATTATTTACTGAAGATACTAAACAAAGTCTGTATCACATTCATTGCTTTTTGTTGATGTCATTACATCTGACTCTCTGAAAGTTCACAAGTAGTGTGCACTCCCCCACTTATGGCCTACATGAGAGGCAGAACTCGATGGTCCTTCGACTTGGTCTTGACTTTCTAGAGGATGTGCACATTATGCCCACAAGTCTACAAGCCAGGAAAGGACTGTAGAAAAGATTGTACCATTTTGCCAGGAAAGGACTGTAGAAAAGATTGTACCATTTTGCCAGGAAAGGACTGTAGAAAAGATTGTACCATTTTGCCAGGAAAGGACTGTAGAAAAGATTGTACCATTTTGCCAGGAAAGGACTGTAGAAAAGATTGTACCATTTTGCAAAAAAAAAAAAAAAAAAAAAAAAAAAGAATAATGCAAATGTCTTGGTTTTGAAAAAGAAAAAAAAAAAAGGTTACCGCACCACTGTAACCATGACAACATGACACGTCTTTGAAATAAAAAAATTCTCTGTTTTGAATGAGGTCCATTATAGTAAAAAAGTTGCATGTTACTGGGCTAACAGGATTCAGCAGATCAAATGTCACACTTCCTATGCTGTTAACACAAGAGGCACGAACTGTCTGGAGGAAATCTTAAACACTGGCTCTGTTACACAGAGACATTGGGTGGATTGAAAATGTGCTTTTTCACTGAACCAGTGAAATTACTTGATTCAAAAGTTAACCCTATCATTATCAAACGAATCAACATTTTCCCTGCAGTTTACTCAATACCACACTACCTACCTTTTGATGAATCCCACCATTCTTATTGTATAATAAACTTCTCCAATGTGTTTTGCATACACTACAAGGGACGTCACAATCTCCATTACATCCCTGGAGAGCAACACCAGCACTATTCCCAGTTCAACACACTTGGTTATTTGACAGTTTATTTGAACTGATTAGCTGTGGTAAATCAAGGAAAAACCTATGTTTGTTTGCCAGATTCTTGCACGGTCACAGGCTGAGCCATGTACACATTTTGGTCTTCTGGTGCAGCTCGGCTTTAGGATTTAAGTTGTTGAAGGTTTTCATTTCTTGCCGACTTCCACTCGACCCCTAGAGCTTCATCCTTCAACCTCACACTGCTTCATCCAAGCATCTCTCCAAAGCCCCACGCATGCTCAGAGCTTTAGTCTCAGTGCATTCACAACATAACCGACGGACAACGTGATTGGCTAATGTAGCTGAACTATGTTGAATTTGTTTTTGTTTTTGATTAGCTCCTGAGACAGTCAGATACTTCATTTCCATTTGTTTTTGAGACTTTTCAGAGTTCCGTATAGCAGAGCTCAGGATGAAGGTTTGAAGGTGCGAACGTTAAAGTTTTATTTATAAAGAACAGGAGCGAGCAAGCAATGTGGACAAACCATCTGAACGCGAGTCTCCCTCCCTCCACCAGGTGAACTTCAGACAGCTGGCGTAGGATTATGGTTCACTTCTATCAGGTCAGCCGCAGAAAGTACCAGTGGCACTCTGTGCTCCCAGGGCTGAAGATCATGATGACAGAATCGCATTAAGCTGAGGAGATCACCCTGAGAGTTTCAATGAAATGGCTGGCAATAAATACTTCCGTTTCCCTATCAATGTGCTAATACGAGATGACGTACGTGAGATTAACCTTGAGTTCAAATTAGTTCTCAGTAGTCTGTAGAACACAGACACCGGTGCTAACATGAAGTGCCACACACAAAGCCTCTCTTTCCTCCCCAAAAACACCAAAGCCCAAATGTTTATTGTTTTAGGAATAAATGCTATGATGTGTCATCAATACACATGTGGCCTTCAAAAGTCAAACGAGGGCATCTGCTGTTCCCATGTCAACTGCAGAAAGTAATGGAATCACATACGTTCCTCTTAATAAGAGCAGACACCCCATCCACTCTGAACAAATGACTTAATCATTTAAAACAGAGCATGAGTCATCAGCCTGCAACAATATACTGATACTTTCCAATGACACGTTCCCCTACTCCTGTAGGTTACTGAACAGGTTTGTCCTAAAGCGCTAATTACCAATAGCTTCCAGCATGTATGTTCAGAGAAACTCAGACACAAAAGAAGCACTCGGACACCTTAAGGGTGGTGCATAATCTCTGTGTAAATGAGAGTTCCGCTACCCGTAAGCTAATGGTGTTGTTTGCGAGACCTGTCGGTCACTTTTTGACCGCATTGTTATGCGCGAGCCAGCTTCACCGCCCTGCCTGCCAAGCGCGTGTCTGGGAAAGACAGACAGCTCACTGGAAGGCTACAGGCACATAAAAAATAATAATTCATTTTTTTTAATGTTCCACCCTGCCTCAATGCTGCGGTGAGGCCCCTTAATTTTGCGCTACACAACTGATGGTACTAAAACATACCAAACGACTAGCACGAGCACTGACTCTATGGTCTGAGGATACTGCCTTTGCAGGCCATGTGTACCACAAATCATACAGTTCTGTCAAGCAACCGACTAGCCAGACACGCGCCACACACACACGTATAGTTCAATCTACATTCATATGGCATCCCCAACACATTTGTGGGCCCAAATTGCGTCTTGCGTTACACTATATTGAGGTGTAAGGCACGCGGGTTGCAGTATGGATAACCACAACAGATACATTAAAAAATAACAAACTTCAAAGCCATTTCCGCACACCACGCGGCAGGAAATCGAAACCCAACACATTTGCAAGAGACCCGTCGATAAGGAACGGGTTACATTCCTGTCCCTTCGGTCTACAGCGCCAGCAACGCCAGGTTAATTCGCTTTTTCCACAGGCGATGAAAGCTAGTGTACATTAGATTACAGTTAACTCAAAGCCCAAACTAGTGAGCTAGTCATAATACAGATGTCAGAAGCGGCTGCAAACACTAAATGAGTATCCCAGCGAATCCGCACGTAACTTGAACCCGAACAGCCGCTGCTATATTTGACAAGTGTAGTGTGTGTGTGAGGGACGTTGGAGCAGTTCAGTTCCTCAGCACCAGTGTAGTGTACAGTTGAAAATGCGGCGGAGAACGGAGGAAACTTCTAACAACTTCGTCAAGAATTTGAAGGGTCAGGAAAAATCAAACTCAAAACCGGTGAACATGTGAGGCGCCAGGCAGCGAAACGTCGTCGCAAACATGACTCAGCGGCCATTCGACCTGTAGAAGTCACTCCACCGTGAGGTTACCGTGTACGTCCTCTTACATTTCCTGACACCTGAAACCAAGAGACGGCACTGCGGCGACACACAACAACACTACAGACAGCTTCCTTCAAATGAGATAAATAACAGTGTATTGACAAGTTGCATGGGCTTGTATACACACAGCTAAAATGTGTAATGTAATACAGCTGTATTGGCGACATTCCCAGTGAAACGATTACTGTAGACATCATGGGAATATGGGTCCCTCTTTCGCCAGGTTCGAGACTTCGTAATTGAGCAAAAATTACTGGAGCTGCAGTGTAATTCGAGTGACCGACTTGTACCGAAGACCAATCTGCTGAGCTGACAAGACACTGTCTCCAGCACGCAGTAGGACTCGCCACCCTTCAGCTGCTTTAGGAGTTGTTTCCAAACGCATTTTAGTTTTAAGACATCGGCACTTTACTGGTAATTCATTAATCCCGAACGAGCCCTCTTAACGACTGATATATTGGTAGTACATATTCATGTAATTGCCACAAACAAAAATGTATTACAGTACTAACTACCCAAGTCCAGATAAGCAATGGAACTCGCTTTCTTTAGTCACAGTTACAAAAGTAACTGGGAACAGCGCCCTTCAAAACCCCATATGCTGAAAGGAATAAACAAAACAAACAAGCTCACCTCTTCCATGTCCTGAACAATTTTGCTGAGCTTTTCGTCGTCCTCGAGTAGCTCCGTTAACTGCGCTATGGAGTAAGCGCTTAATTCGTCCCCGAAGCGAGCCATTCCTGGCACAGTCGTGTGTTTTCTCCCGTTGGCCTTCTGAGTTTAAGACTTGCACTCTCGGAGAACAAACACACAGCAGCAACCAAGCCTACTTTCCTCAACCGGAAGAGGACAGTCTTCGCAAACCAAGAGAGGAGTTGCACAGTGACGTCAACCATCTGATCTCAGAGTAGTTTCGAGGCGCTCTGTCTTTTTGGTGACATGTGTCTCTTTATGCTGTTATAAGGCCAGATTTGAAATGCATTCCAGGGACTAAGAAGTAAATAAATACGTTATGTTGTGGGTCAGTGGAGCCTATTCTATATCTGCTTTAAACAATCATATCTTCGGTGTGTCGCAACAACACTGGATGACAATGTTTGCGCAGAAATGAATAACGATTCACCACTGTTTACCTTGGACAAGCAAAGTATTTTACGTAGAATTCTGTGACCTGTTAGGTGGTAATAAAGGGCAAATAGGAAAAGCTACTGTATTTAGTTCCAAACACTATGTAAACCACTATTCTTTCCGTAATCAAAAGCATTCCTGTGAATGAAATTACATGCCAGGAGGCGATTAGGCGGTTCTGTGGCCTTAGGCTATGACAGATTTGGTGGGCCTTTAAAATTAAGATGTATATACGCAATATATAAGTGGGCCTTTAAAATTAAGTTGTATATACGCAATATAAAAACAATGGCCTCATAATGAATAGACCAGTAACACAATACAATAGCATGCCTACATTAAATCTGTCGTAAAAGAAATACAACGGTATGGCTTATCAATGGTCGCTAAAAATGCTTGATCACTTCAACAATACGTGGTTAAATTAGAAGTTTTACATATTTATTCGCGTTTGTTTATCTTGCTTTAGTTTTCTTTTATGGGTCCTACTATTACATTTCCTAGAAGTCGCACCTACATTGTACCATCTTAACTATCTTAAAGGTGCAAATTATACGTGTACAGTATTGCCCATATCCTCAACCACAAATTCAGTTACGTTAACCCCAGGCAAGAATATGACCCCAGGGACGGGCGCTGACTGAGAGACCATTTTTAACACAGTATTAACACCAACGTGGTAGCAACATTCTTGGGCGCGATCTAGCTGGGTTTCTATGTGTGCCTGCTTCACTGCTGGGTTGAGGGTGATCCCGTCACTAAAACGTATCCAACAAACTAGCCATTAATGAATATATAGGGAGTGGCCAGCACAATTTTTACACAGAAACTGATTATACTATCCGGCTATATGTTGTTTTTATCAAAAAACTCAAAGTGTCTGGTAAGTACAAAATAATGCTTATGATAAAAAAAAATCCCAATTTGATATTTTTTAACAGTCATTATTTATTAATCTTTGTTCATTGCTAAAATTAAATAAGAAAAAAACATCATTGCAAAAAACATTATTACAAACTAATCTTTGGTGTGTGAGCCATCTCAAGTAGTTCATTGCGCATATGTTTAAAATTCCTTCAGATTAAAACGGTGGCACAATGTGTTTACACACTGATAAGTGAAGTAGTGCAGTTACCATAGAACTGCATGGCATTCACGTCACCTCTTACACTGAAGCTGCCTTAACTAGACACTTAGTCTAACGTCTTTGTTTCATATTAAAGGATGTCACCATATCTTAAAGAACGAGGAAACGTGTGTGCGACAAACAAAACTCTGCCCAAGATCGTCTTCCTCCTGTTCTTGAAGATTACGGCTAATCCTGTGTCAAATAGTCGTCTCAGCAACACAACTACAGAATTACAGCATAGGTCATTGATTTTACAGTGCGTTCTTTCTACTTAACAGTGCAGTTATTCTCATTCCCACAGACGACCCAGAGAAGGCTGAGCCGGGCGTTCATCAATATTTCGCCCTGTGTTCAGCCTTGCCACCTTCTTCTTCACTCCACTCCTCTTCCTCCTCCTGGTTTACAGGAGGCGGCACCCCGGGTGGGCGGGGCACATTGTCGGCGGCTCCGCCCTCCAGCCCCAGCGCCTGCCTCTGGACCAGCCTGTAGTAGAGGCCGCGTCGGGCCAGGAGTTCGGCGTGCCGGCCCTGTTCTGCCACGGAGCCCCGCTCCAGCACGACGATGCGGTCGGCCCTCTCCACCGTGCTCAGCCGGTGTGCGATCACCAGCACAGAGTGGTTCTCCATGGCGCCATTCAGCGCCTGCTGGACCTGGAAAAACACCAAGCAGCTGGACATTGGCGCATCCCTCGGGAACACGGCCTCCACAAACCAGAACCAGGGGTTGGGATTCTCCGCCTACCACGTGCTCGCTTTCAGCATCCAGCGCGCTGGTGGCCTCGTCCAGCACCAGCACGCGGGGCTTCCGGATGAGGGCGCGGGCGATGGCCACCCTCTGCTTCTGGCCCCCAGACAGCTGCGCTCCCTTCTCCCCCACACCTTCAGCACCACAACAACCGGGTCAGAGAGCTATCACACAGGCACGGTTCTGCATAGTCCTGCGCAGTTCTGTGCGGCCAACTGAGAAAGCTAACTGCTGACCCCAAAATTTGGTCTCCTCAGTGTGATGGAATTGAAGCTAAAAACTTTACCGGAGGAGTTTTTGTTGCCTCAGCAAAGACATTTTGTAGGCAAAATACCTTAGCTCGAACAAAATAAATACATCAGACGAATGTGACTTGATAAAAACGTTTGTGCCCTTTGCATGTGAAACTCCACCTGTGTTGTAGCCCTTAGAGAGACCACTGATGAACTCGTGAGCATTGGCTTTGGTGGCGGCGGCCATGATGGTTTCTGTCGGAGTGTCCGTGAGACCGTAGGAGATGTTCTGCTGCACCGATCGCGCAAACAGGACCGGCTCCTGACTGACCAGCGCTACCTGCCACAGGACCAAGCGGGAAATTGCAGGCCGGCACGCTATGGCCGCGTCACACATTTACAGCGATGTCGACACTGCCCTCTTCTGGTCATATTAAAACACTGCAGTGCAGGCGATTCGTGAACTTTAAGCATTATGGAGCAGAAATCAAGAACTAACGTACTAATCCGATCAGACACATTACAGTATCACACACTTACTCACACATGCAAGCAATCAGAGAAAAGCAGCTGAGTATCTGTGTAGGTAGGAGCTCACATTGGTGTGAAGGTAGTCGTGCTGGTAGCTTTGAACAGGTCGTCCATCCAGTAGCACCTGGCCCTGCTGTGGAGAGTAGAAGTTCTCCAGCAGACAGATGCAGGAGCTCTTGCCGCTGCCCGAGGGGCCCACCAAGGCCGTCACCTCACCCGGGTAAATGCTGAAGGAGACGTTCTACAAACGGAGCACAAGGGTTCAGCTTCGTCCACACGTACACTCAGTGATATTTAATCCAGCATTTCTCGACCCAGTCCTCAGGAACCACCAGATGGTCCACATTTTTAATCTCACCTCCTAACAAGCCTGAACCGGGCCAGTAAGAACACCGTGCACCTGGTACAGCTGTGTTTGGAGCAAAAACATGGACCATCTGGTTGTCACATGAGAACTGGGCCGAGCAGCACTGATCCACACAAACCCCCCAATAAACTAAGAGGTCTTGACATTCAGTGATGTGCTGCAGGTGACATCAGAATGGGTGGCCAGGAGCTCTACCTTCAGGACGTCAGTGTCTGGACGAGTAGGGTAGGAGAACGTCACGTTGTGGAACTCCACCAGACCGCGGAGGGTGTCTGGTGCTTCTTGGCCTTCGGCCGCATGCTTGGGCTTCCTGTCGATGTATTCCAACACCTTCTCAGCCGCCCCCACACCCTGCATGAGGCCCGTGTAGACGGACGCGATGCTCTGCAAAGCAAAGCGCAGTCGGACATGAAATACAGGACATGGACATGCACACGGACACGCACACGCGTGCACACGGACATGCACACGCGTGTACACAGACATGCACACGCGTGCACACGGACATGCACACGGACACGCGTGCACACGGACATGCACACGGACACGCGCGCACGTGGGCTTTGTACACGGATGCTCACAGTTCTGCCTTTCACAAACCCAGCTGACCTCAAGACATTCGCCGAGTTCAAGCTCGTAGATGATGAAAGAAATGAGGGTCCCTCCGGTAATCTGGCCCGTCACCACCAGGTGTCCACCGTAAAACAGGATGGCCACCTGCAAAGCCAGCTCCGAGATCTAGAACAGCACAGATGAGCATGGTGTGACTCCTGCCTCCAACAGGGTCCTCTAAACGGCAGGGCTCACGAGGTCATGTGCATCATGTGGCTTCCTTCACTCTTTGTAAACAGCAGCAGCTGAAGACAATGTCTTTGAACAGGAAACAGCTTCCAGGAGGAAGTGCTAACGTCTGAAGAGCAATGCAACGTGATTCTTATGCAACGTGTGTCCTGTAGGAGAACCAAGACCTTAAGCTGCTTAACCTTTAGCTGAACAATATATCATATATATTATATATTATAATTATATCATCTCTGTATGATACAGGAATTGTCATGAACTGTCGTGGAGGTAATGATGTGAGTCTCATAATTTCATTACATAATTTGTTTTATGAGGAACCGTCCTGAAAGTAATACCTGTTGGGGTTTAGGTCTCAAATCATAAAAAAGACAAAGCAAACAAACAAACAAACAAACAAACATTCAGGTCTCAATTCATAAAAAAAGACGGAGACGGCAGCCGGCTGCAGGTTCCTATCCGGACGCCTTTCGCGGTGGAGACTCACGCAGCTGGACCACATGAAGCAGGCATAGGCCAGGGCCTGTTTCTTGTTGAGCACGAAGACGTCGGCGAGGCGCCGGTGGTATCCGTCGGCCTCCCGCTGCTCGCAGGCGAAGCTGCGCACCGTGCGCATGGCCGAGATCGTCTCCTCGGCGACCCGATTGGCCTGGGCCAGCGACGTCTGTACCTCTTTGGTTAATCTCTATGAGAGACGCCTGTTTTAATGGGACTGTTCGTGACATGGCACAGCGTTACGAAAGGTATAATGAATTTCGGCCTGGTAACTGAAACACGTACTTGGGTACACGCGTTTACGTACGCCCATTTATACATGGGTAGGCATTAAGGAAACCTACAGATAGGTCTAGGTGTGGATTTCAACAACACTTTATTGCTCTGACAGACCCCATCACCCACAACTCTGTAAACACTATTAATTCCCTCTACCACTATTGTTGTTGTGTGAGTGTAAATCAATAAATAAACAAACGCTCTAGGGCTTGTCAAAACAAGCCTTAGAGCCCTAATGGACTGGCTTGGCTCAGCTGGAACTGAATAACAGTGTGGGGTCGTATAAAGACTGGACTGGAAATATTGGACCTAGAAGCGAATTCACAGAGCCTAGCTGGAGGTTCTCCGTGGTCATCTAACAGGGTTCCTTGGCGCCCCCTTGTGGCGTGTGGCGGGCTCACCTTGTAGTGCGCGCCATAGAGCTGGGAGATCATGCCGATGTAGGGGAAGCCCATGATGATGACGAGGGAGAGCTTCCAGGACATTCCGAACATGAAGATGAAGTAGCCAGCGCCCTTGATGAAGCTACGCAGGAACAGGTTGATGTTCACGGAGATCAGGTCGCTCACCTGCGTCGTGTCCGACGTCAGCCGTGACGTGATGTCACCTGCGTGCCAAGACGTCATGACATAAAACATTTAAACGCCTGACATGGAACCCTTGACAACCAGCGTTGCTGTATCAGATCTCAGCAGCATCCTAGCCTTCCAACGCTACACTAGGGAGGCAGTTTACTACTCGTAAGCACCTCGTAGGTCAGGATTGTCAGAATTGAGTCTGTTGTTTTGCAACAGTGGTCCCGTTCTTCCCAAAGAACCTTGGGGGTGATTGGGCGATGTTGACAGGATTTAGGTCCAAGCCCCATATTTATCATATTTGATTTGACTGACTATAACTGTTGAGTTCATTTTGCTCGCGTTCCCAGACCTTTTGCATGCAACACATCCCAAGCTGATCCCAGACCTGCATGTTTTTGTGCCTCAGAAATAGTTCCCTTCGAGCGGTGCTCACTAAACTGACCTGAGATGCACCTGTACATTAATACTCTAGGCCAAGAAAGCCTCAGTAGTCACCATCTCTGTATAACACTAGAGAGTCTCGCTGAAGTTTCATCCCCCCTTCGACCATAAAACCCTCACAGATAAATGTAGTCCCATACTTATCCATTCAAACCATCAGTTTAATGTGCTCAAACGCTTGGAGTGCATCTCATATCGGCCGGCGGGAGCGGCGGCGGTACGCGGTTCCCCCCGACGCGAGGCTCCACCTGTGTGGTTGGCGTCGAAGAAGGCGATCTCCTGACGCATCAGCGACCTGAAGAGGAGGTTCCTCAGCCGTATGCTCAGCCTGGCGAACATCAGCGCGAACACGCCCCCGCGGAACCCGATCGCCACGGAGCTGAGCGGAGAGACACAGGGTCTCAGAGGTGACGCGGTCGCCGCCGGGCCCCAAAAACAGACGCAGAGGCGGGACTCACCTGACCAGGGCCAGCACGGAGAGGATGATCATGGGCTTAGCGAAGTACTCCATGCTCTTGTGGATCACGATACCATCTATGGCTTTGCCAGTATAATACGGGATAAAGGCCTCACCTACAAAAACAGAAGGCCAAAATCGGCCAAAATTAGTGCTATAAAGGGGCGGGGCTTCAAGAAACGATGATTGAGTGACATTGACTAATGACTAATCCCTCTGTGCCCCTCCCTCCATCAGATTAGGTTCTTGTTCACCCAGTGAACCTTTGCCAGGAAAACAACTCCTTAGTTCAGGTATATGGGCAGCAACAAAAACCCGGACCGGCTCTGGCGGCCTGGACTGGACTGGACGGCAAACCTCGGTAGTCTGATTTGAGACATAAATAAATGCAAACAGATAAACAAGCAAATAAATCATGAGCTAAAGCGCGTGTGGCCACTGACTGGATTTGATGGTGCTGCATTGATCAGGCAGGACTGCCCTTCAGGCTGTGTGGTGTGGGGTCATCGCGCAACTGTTAAACTGAAGAATGAGGACGCTACACAACACACCATCCTGGATGTGTAACTGGGCCAAACCACAGCACTGTGCAATGCAAGTGCGTTTTTACAAGCTGTAACCGTAACAGTAACGGTCAAACACTCAATTTGGCTTTCCAGTCTGTGATTAGCCTGTGATTAGACTAGGATTAGACTAGGATTAGACTAGGATTAATCCACAGTGAGGAAAACATCTTCGCATTTAATCCACAATGCTTTTCATTCACAACGCCTTCACATGTGTTTGTGGCGTTTATGGGTGTTATATGTTTTGGTTTTTGTCTTTACTAGAGATGCAACATTTTGTTTGATAAAGTTCATTCATTATAATCCAGATAATAAAGATAATAATCTGCCCACTACAATGTAGTATGTTTTATATGCTTAGGGAAGCAGAGGTAAAGTTTTCTCTTCAGCTTCAGAATTTCTAACTATTTACTAATTTTAGGGGATTGTTTTCTCTAAAATATTTTATTAGTAGTAGCTACTCTGAATTATTAAAAATAACTACTGAATAACTGCTGAAGTTGATACCAAGCGCATGTAGTTACAGGTCACATAGGCGGTTCGTTGGATCGTGAGTGGTTAGTACACTGTGTTACGGAGAGCGTGTGACTAATATGCGTAAACACTCACACACAGCAGAGAGGAGGAGGAAGAAGAAGGCCGTGGCCAGCAGCCCCGAATCCTGCTTACAGTAGGAAAGCAGACGGCCAACAGTGGCCCCGGAGTTGGGCTGCCCCTTATCCCCCTTGCCCCCCGTTGGGTTCTTCTGCTCCTCTCCCTCCTCCTTCTCCACCTCCTCCTCCCCCCCCTCTCCATCGCCCTCCAACAGCCCCTCGTTCTCCTCGTCGGCTGCATCGCCGCCCCTCGCCCTCGCCAACATCGTCCAGAGGAGTGCCGTGGCGACAGCGGCCCCGCACGTCCATCCGAGCAGGCCGAGGAACCGGGGCTCGTACGCCAGCGCGCCTTCCTCCGACAGCACCAGCAGTTTGACCAGAGCGTAGGTCAGGACCACCAGGCCAGACAGGGTCGCCAGAGGACGCAGGCGCGCCACCCTCCGTGGCCCGTCCCTCCGGTTCCACAGCACCCCGACCGAGGCCCCCAGGAGCAGGCACGCTCGCGGCAGAACCGTCCCCCACAGGTCCAGGAGTGAACGGCGCACATTGAAGCCCTCGATGTCATCTTCAAAGGCCTCCAGGCTAGATCCCTGGATGTAGAGCACTGTGGTGACCACTATGTCGACGAAGATGGAAGCCAGGTTGCAACCGACAGCTACACAAACCCTCATCTTCTGTCTTGTATTGAAGAAAGACGAGCAACAGTATTATTGCAACGAGACTGTGATAGGCAAGAAAAGCTCGGACTTATAGCAGTTATAGCAGTCTATATGAAATGCGCTGAATCATCTAACATTAAGTTTTGAGCAGCTCTGATGTGTCAGCCTGTGCTGAGGCCAAAGTAAGTCCCTTCGTCAGTCCGTAGGCTCCCAGCTCCGATACAAATCCTCCAGTCTAACATGCCGGCACCTCTAGGCAGTTACGATTACGCGCATGTGTAATATACAGTTGCGCAACATCCACACGATAGATATCAGGAAAGCCGGGCACGACGCTTAGATGAACCTGCCCCTTCCAAACGCGTGGGTTACGTCACCGACCTGTACACTTGATAAACTCCGTATGAACCATAAAGAGATATCCGCTCTAAACATAAATGTTTTAATATGCTCAGTGAATTAAATTATGTATCTTTTTCAACAATGCTTTTCGCTTAAGCGTTTTCCTGCCTTCATACAATCCCGGTGCCCAGAAGACCAGTTGGGTACACAGTGCGATGTAGCCAAGTGCGGAAGCCGTGAAGGGCAACGAATAGCTCCTCCTCCTTTACAGCTGGTCTAATGGGAGAGCGTGCATCAACGTGAAGCCCCTCCTCCTTTACAGCTGGTCTAACGGGAGCGCGGATATCAACTAAGGACACGCCCGCCCTCCATGTGCACGAGTACACAAATGTATTTGTTATTGGTCTGGTTTTGACAAGAAAATGTCATTTTTCGGCCTATGTAGGCTTCAAAATTAAAACAAAGTAGTTCCGACATTGTTGTTTTGGGAAATTAAATAGTATTTTAGTAAAACTATAATATAAAGACATTTGGAAGTTCAAGATTCAAAAGTTTATTATTAACTTTCTCACGTAAGACATGCAGTTTTAATGTAATGCTTAGATAAGAATGATGAGTCATTCGGCGTGATGTAATTAACGGTAATTCATAAGTTGCTCCTTGTGTACCACGAGATTTCCTCAGCAGGCTTGGCTTTGCGTCAGAACTAGCCGTTGGTGGCAACAGTTCGTCAAGGTTCCGTAAATGGGATGAAAATATATATTTCTGTAAAATAATGGTGGTGAGGGGCCAACCACCCAAAATACAGGATCCAACCAACGTACTGCAAACAATCGATGCTGATATGTTGGTATTTATTAACGGTAAAGTCTCAGTTGGAAGGGTCTCTTTCCAGTCAACGTGTACGAGGACGTTTTTAAAAATGAACTAGTGCAGAAATGCAAAAAAACATTTTATGTTCCTGTTAATGTCTTGGATTATCATATGCAATACTAAATCTTCCGTTATGTGACGAATGAGTTAAATGTTATCATAAATATCTTCCTTATAGTTCCGATTCCTATATTATGTATATGAACAGACATGTGATGGACTAACCATTTTCAAATGCCAATTACGGCATTTCTGTTTCCTGAATTTTAAATGATCTTAACAGATCTTAAAGGTAATCTAGCCATTAAGATCTTAAAGGTAATCTAGCCATTAAGCATGGCTGATGTTCTAGAAAAGCACAGAAACAGGAGAAGTAAGAGCACTGTGATGCGTCAGAAACACCCCTAAACATTTCCCAGAAACCACCACTATCACATCCAGGTTAAACTTAAGAGCAAACAAATCTAAACCCAAGCAGAATCATATCAGCTCAGTCAATTTATGTTCAACCCTGTACAAAATTCTGAGGGCGTGTGCTCCTCCGTTTCTCAAAAATCAAACCGTCTGTCCAGCATCCATTGTTCTGTGTGCCCAAGTCAGAATACTGCATCAAACTCAGGCTGTGCTGTACCACAAGTGGCCTCTGGGGGCCGCTGCCGTGCTACTGCAGGTGTCTGTTCAGTCTGGCGGGGAAAGTCCTCAGTGCAGTGGGTATTCCAAGCCGTTCTTTCTGTCCTCCGGTGGAGCCTGGACTGTTCCGAGCACCGTCTCCACGGGGAAGGTCAGGAACAAGCCGTCTCGCAGTCTCTTTGGTGAGGGACACTTGTCCGGGGTGCACAGGGGCTCACTGACGGTGAGAGTTATGGAACTGATGTTCCTGCTCCGGCGCTTGGCGCTCTTCTTGTCCTGCTTATAGGCAGCGTTCATGTTGGAAAACACCTAAAATAAGACGGACAAATAACCTTAGAAAACATGAAGCAAGAATGTATAGCTCTGGTTTAAGGGAACACTTGAAACTGACCCAAAGATTTCCAAAATTACAAATCTGTGAGTAGTACAAGGATGGGGACATTTGCGTTCAGCATCAGGTGTGACCTCCACGTGCAGGAATAACCGCAAACTTGGCATTTCCTGTACCTGTTGATCACTGTTGCATGTCTGCTTCCTGATGAATTGCGCTTCAGGTCCTTCCTGTCATTCCATTGGTTGAAAACACCTGATTCTAATTTCACCTTCACATTAAATTCTAGAGGGTCACATCCTTTTACCATTCTCAGATTATGTAATATAGGGTTGAATATTTTCCTCAATAAATAACTTACCAAACATAATATTTTTGTCTTGTTTGTTTTAATTGGTCCTTCAACTTTGAGGACTTATTAAAAAACCTGATGAAGTAGGTCATATTTATGCAGAAATATAGAAATGTCTGTAGAGTTCCCAAACTTTCAAGCACCACTGTACATGACAGCTAGGGTTTCATGTGTGGTGGTGTGGTGCTGGTGTCCTGACCAATCACAGACATTTCTGATGAGTATTCTCGGGGTGTTCTGGGTAATCACAACATTCTCCTGGTTCAGTGGGATCCTTGCTGCATTTCTAGTATTGCAACCATATCCCAGTGGAGACACGTAGAAATATTCTACTGCACCTGTTAGTGCAGCCCTATTAACAAATAACAAAGGCCTATTGCTACCATTCAGACTAAAACAACCTACATGCTGATGTCACTACATGCCTCAGGTCAAGAGGGAATTTAGATGATGGTTGCCATGGAAAGTGTTGTCTTGGAAATGACATCGCTTGGCTAATGCTGTTTGTGCATGAGTACGTTTTAAACACAAGCTGTCTGGAGGGCAGTTAAATTCTTTGCTCTGAAAAAAAGGGACTGAGGCCAAAAATGGCTGCCACTTCTGTGTTCAGTCTCAAAACTCTGTGTGTTATGCTTTCAGCATCACCGTTACCTGATAGTAATACAGCAATAGTAATAAAATGTCTGGCCTGACTAAGATCAGTGAAACGTCTGGGTAAATTTGCTCATCTCTAACCGATGGAAGACTCTCACTGTTTGCTTGACTTGACTCTGGTGCTCCTGCAGCGTCGAGAGGAAGAGGTCATCAGCTTCCTCGTTGAGGCCGTAGCCGCCTGGCGTCTGCTCATAGCTCCGCAGGTCCAGCTTCATCTGCCGAACACAACACAGAGGCGGCGGCAGGCCAGGCAGCCGCGTCATCTCATTGCTCGTTCGTTTCAAAGCCGCCGGTCGAGATAAAAAAAAAAAAAAAGCGAAACGTACAACTGCCGTTTGGGTTTGAGGGCGTACCTCTCCGGGCATGCTCGCCTTCCTGCTGAACATTAGGAAGTGAGGCGTGAACTTGGTGGTGGGGTTGACGGCCGTGCGGAACAAGGCCACGACCTGTTCCAGGAAGTCCGCCCACTCAACCTGCCGCTCGGCAACCAGCTGCTTCACAGCGTCCCTCAGCAGGGCGGAGCTGTGGTCGTAGAGGGCGTTCCTCTGGGGAGACTCCACCACCGACACCTTCTGGCTAATGCTCCACCTCTCGCGAAGGTGCTTAGTCACCTGGAACACCACACACCTACGTCACACTCAGACGCCACCGCGTCCTGAAACACCTCGTGGGCGTATGGCTCGACATACACAGCTCGACAGTTACCGTGCGCAGTCTGAGGTGAGAACGCAGCAAAATATGTATATATATATCTTAGCAAGTCAAAATATCTTAAATCTAGTGTAATAACTTAACATTTCTCATTTCGAGAGTGCTGTAAGAAAATTATTGAACTTATTTATGTTTTTACTTGCTCTAAATCATTATATTAAGTAAAATCTCAGATAAATACTGAAAACGATAAAAACATCTGCCAATGTGGTGCAATAATTTATTTAGAAATAAGCTTAAATGGTTTTTTACAACAGTTTCAGAATGAGAAATTCTAGACATTTGCACTAGATTTAAGATGTGATTTTTTTTGGTTCACCGCTAGAGTGAATGGTTCACCACTGAAAGTAATACACATTTAACTGTGAGTCTGTGGTCAGAACCTGATCAGTGACGAACAGGGTAGCTGATAAATTGTGTATGGGCTACAGTCTGTAAGTGAAAACTATTAAGAACTATTCAATCTGTAGGGAAGCTGATTTTACCTCTTCACAGAAGTCAGCACTTTGAGAGCAAAATATTGTCTTTGCTGACCCATACCTGGAAAATATGGGTCTGGGTGAATAAAGCAGATTTGCTGGCATATGAGAAAACAAATCTCTATAGACGCAAATGAATGTTTTTATGTACCTGTAAATAGATGAGGAAATGCATCTGGCCACACAGAGGGAATCTTTCTTTTGGACGGGAAACACCTCTACCCACTTACTGTAATAATCTGTGATGATGACAATGTGTGTGTTCCCCCCGTGCGTGCTGCCTGGAAAGGGACCTGGTTTCAAATAGAGACGAAAGTAATTCACTCCATTCCAGTTTTCCAGCTCTGTGACTGTTGAACTGAAGCTCTCACCCATTATTTCAAGTGCCACAATCTCCCACGGCCCGTCGACCTTTATGGGCCGTACCGTCCGCGCCATGTTTTTATTGCGTTCTGCGTGCTGACACGTCTCACACACCTTGATCTAAATGACACCAAAGGACAGGGACGTAGTGGTGTGAGCCTGCACTGCACTGGATACTCAACCATCACCAGCAGCCAGATCGAAATACCAACCCATTCCACCACGTCCTTGACGATGCCGAGCCAGTAGTATTTGCTCTGGATCCTGTGAACCGTTTTCTTCTGGCCTAGGTGATGGCCGAGCTCGTTGAAATGACACTCCAAAAAGATCTGCCTCTTGCGATCAGCTTCGATCACTACTTCCCGCTTTTCGTCCTTCTTCGGACCTACGTAATACAACCGGCCGTCTACCGGAGACAAGAGAGGAGGGTTACACAGTAAACAATACAATGTAAATATAAAATAATAAAATTGTGATATTATCTTAGGAATTTCTGTTAATCTTCTTATATAGTGGTATTGGGGTTATGTTATAGTCAACAGTTTATCCTAAAATTATATAGTTTATGCTTGCTTTTATTAAGTCAAAACCAATAATCAAGTATATAAAACAAATGACTTCTGGGACAAAAATATTTCTCTGACCAAGCCAAGAAACTACCAGAACTGTAATAATAAACCGGTAAATAAACAGATGCGACTGGCTATTGAATACTGCATTCACTCACCGTCTATCATAAATTTCTGAGCATATCGTTTAAGATTTTTTTTCCGGATGGGGTTCATAGCTTGCGGGTAACAGCCTTCGGCTACAAACGTGTATATGTCCCCAAGTCGAGTCGAGCTGGAGTCTACGACCTCCTCCTCTGCGACTTGCAACGACTCCACACTCAGCATTTTGCGATAAAATAAAGGTAAAATAAAGAAGCCGAGAAATGTATTTGGTACTGCTACATTTTGTGAGCTCAGGTGTGAATCTTCATGTGAATCTTCAAAATATTGAAGCAAACACTCGAGACAACAACCAACAACAGAGGGATGGTATCAGCTGACGGACCAGGAAATAAACGAAGACGCATGCAAACCAGAAAGATGTATTAACCTTGGTATATTTACAAGACATTGAATAGGAACAGATAAAAACCTATCTATCTCCTCTACGTTTCCATCAAAGTATGGAGTTTTATTTTCCCCGGATAATAGCCCTATTTCTGAATACTTCTTTATACGTATTGGTTGTGTTTCCTTTCGGACACATTAGTCGTTAGACCAAAACAAAACGACTTCCGGCTCAGACTTCTCGGATATCTAGAGCGCCCTGCAATTAAGTTAAACTATCGCATGTCATAGAATAGCTTTAAAATGTGATGTTTGCGTAACGGTCACAGTGTCTAAATAGCTATAGTTAATAGGGCAAACTGCACCATGTAGATTTGCCAGACGTTATAAAAGTGCGTACAAAAGACATGCAGAAATTCCATACCTGTAACTGTTATTACACTGATAACATTTTCATTGAGAAATACAAACTCCATGTTCGATTTGTTTCAGAAGATCAGTTTAGGAAGGACTATCAAAACGTAAGTGGTGATCTGAAAACAATACAGGTAACGTTGTGTTATGTGCATGTGTATAGCAATGTTGTAACAGAAAAACAAGTCGGATATTCTCATATGCACATTGTAGATCCTCAGGACTCTGGGCTGCGTCACTGAGGCGCAGTTCGACGATGTTCTCGACAATGTGAGTTCGCTTCAGAGAATAAAGATCCTTCTTTCCTTCAAATAAAAAAAAGATTAAGACTATAAAAACACTAGCTGTCAGATATGTAAAAACAGACATACTCTCACAGATCCAGTCAGAGGTCGAGAGGCGCAAGAGTCTTGCAATACAATCAGCGGAACGAAAAGCGATCATTAAAAAAACTTATAAACCACTCCATGAGCACGTCTACCGCTTACAGGTAAACAATAACCCGCAGCACAAGACTTATAGTCAACAGTATTTTCATATTCCGTTCGAAATATTGACAGAAATGTTACAGAAACTCAAAGTCAGTACTATGGTACTGATAAGATATGTTCAAATATGCTGCTATGTTCCTTCACAGGAATCACACTTGGCCCCGGAGTTTTTAGAAATAGTGAAATACTGTCACACAGATGATGCCACTGAAAAGGGGCTATTGAGCCTCCTCACCACCGAGGCAGGTATGACGTCCTTTTGCTGTTCCTGGAACAGAAATTCAGTAGGCTGAATCCGTGCATTGATTCACGAATGGATTTGTGTGTGTAGCACCCAGAGTGTACAGATTTCCAGTCTTCACCAAGGATTTCTGCAGTGATTTGGTAGAAGAGCTGGAACATTTTGAACAGTCTGACTCTCCCAAAGGCCGACCAAACACTATGAACAACTATGGGGTATCCAGTCATACAGTCAAACCTTTTGACCAGATTGCACAGAATTCCATTTAATTTATGTACATGATGCTTAATGCTGGTTGCTGCTATAACTGGTAGTCCTACCCCCCCCCAGGTCTTGCTGGATGAGCTGGGCCTCGACGAGGGCGTGGTCAGCCCCCTGAGGGAGGAGTACCTGGGGCCGATGAGTGCGTTGCTCTTCCCGGACTGCGGGGGGTGCTGGCTGGACAGCCACAAGGCGTTCGCTGTGAAATACGCCGTGCACGAGGATGTGGATCTCAGCTATCACTACGACAACGCCGAGGTGACGCTCAACGTCTCGCTGGGGAAGGACTTCAGCGGCGGGAACCTCTACTTCGGGGACATGAGACAGGTGTGGATAGAGTGGTCCAGTTGGGAGGGGCCAGGGTTAAGTCCAGCCCCAGGGGTGGGGCTAAGACTACGACACTGTATAGTTGACTCATGTCGTGTAACGTGTTACAGTTGAATGGGCTGGTGGGGCGGGAGGTTGTAATGGCTCTGGTGGCCTGTGGCTTATTGTCATTAATAAACCATAAGCAGTACATTGCAGCATTTATTAAACATAACTGAAAACATATTAACCCCCCTGCCCTCCCCTCTATAATTTTATAAGGTTTCTTTATTTTTAGTAGACGTTACAAAGATGCTACAGTGGCCAACAGATTGCTCAGAAATACAGAGAAACAGTATGTCTATTTCAGAAAAAGTTTACTTATTTAGTGCTTGTAACAATAGACATCTCAGTGCAGCTTAGCAAACGTTCAACGCAATGTTCAAGGGCACATGAGCCCTCACCTCTTTGCTGCGTGCGCGTGCGTGTGTGGTGCGCGTCTGCATGTCTCAGGTGCCCCTGCGTGAGACGGAGTGCACGGAGATGGAGCATCACGTGTCGCAGGCCGTGCTCCACCGCGGTCAGCAGATGCACGGCGCGCTGCCCGTCACGGCTGGCTGCCGATGGAACCTCATCGTGTGGATGCGGGCGTCACGGCAACGCAACCGTCTCTGCCCCATGTGCAGCGCCCCGCCCCGCCTGCAGCCCACACACGGCCATGGGGACGGCTTCACGGCCGAGTCCGGCCAGGAGGGCGTGTGCGCTCTGACGTGACCTCTCCGCGATGGCGCACGTGACTGGAACTGGAGGACACATGTGGTTTTTCCGGTCTGATCTGAGCTGCTGGACCTTTATGCTTCGGATGCTATTCAAACTAAAGATTCTGAAAGTGATTGTGCACAGTGTGTGATAAAGTGATGTGTGATGAAGTGATGCATTACCAATAGCTATTAAAATACATTGTATAATACTTCTGATTATATATGGTTTTATATTCATAAATCCTCTGTGAATATATGTATATATATATAGACACACACACACACCAATACGGCAAACATGCAGCTCTGTGCCCATCCACACACACACAGCTGGGCACAAACTGTTGTCCACTTTTCCTCACACACTCCGAACGTGACGTTCTTCTGCTGTATTGTAAGGTCAAGGAACACGTTGTCATTTAGAAGCCGCGTGTTCTGTCGGCTGCATCTTTCCCTCAGGTTTATTTAAGCCACGTGGAAATCTGGAAGAGGAAGAGGAAGGGGCCGGCGGACAGGTACAGAGGCACAACGTGTCCTTCACATGAAAGATGAGGCTTTGTTCAGCGTCCCTTTTCCCAGAAGTCTAAGGGAAAAGGTGTTATACCCCCCCACCAAACCCTGTTATCTGCAGTGTCATAGCATTTCTAGCCTTCTGTATAGTATAGTGCAAAAGGTGTAGATTATACATATATTTCAATATAAAAGTATTTACCTAAAATATATAGTGAAAAATATGTGCTTCTTCTGTTGCAAATTTCACTGAATTCTTTGAAGCTTTGATTTGGGTCTTAATACAAATGACAATCAAGGTTTGTAGCAAACAAGCACACATTACATAGTTCATATTACTACCACTGAGTCACTGGAAAGGCATTAATGAATTAGTTAAATCGGTAAATTCAGATACCCCAATAAAAAAAACTACAAAGCTATAGGTTCACAGAAAGCGACTGAAAGGCTGTTGAGTCTGGGAGCGGCGCTCGTGTGGTCACAGGGTCGTTTCGCTGCTCCGGTCCCTCATCTCCGCGTCCGTGTCGTCGTCCTCGGACTCGATCTCGATCTTGACCTGCGGCATGGAGAGCTGGGCGCCGCCCACTGTTGCCGCCGGCGACGGAGGGCATGAGATCTTCAGACGCAGGGTGATGCTGCAGGATGGCAAGGTCCCGTTACCGGAGTGAGGAGGAGGAGGAGGAGGAAGATGTGGCGAGAAGGAGGGGGCGGCCAAAGGCCGGGGGTCTGCGGCCTGACCCCCGCTCTGCAGGACAGGGGCAGGTGTTGGGGTCCAGATGCCCCCCTCTCCTTCAACTCTACGAGCCAAAGCGAAAGTGTGAAAGCCCAACAGAAGAACTGGGAAGAACTGGGAAGGAAATGTTACGAATGACGAGGGGGGGTGCTCGTATGCCGGAAGTGGGCGGTTTCACACAGCCAGGCTGTTACATGTGCTGCCAGGCTGGATCAGCGCCATTACAGGCACGTTGTCCGTGAGTTAAAGCATCTGCAGCCCTTAGTTGTCTTTCAACAAACGCCGCTCGATCGATCCCAAAGCACCGGCCGCCCAATTTAAAAACAAACAATCTAATAACGAGCAGAGCTGAAGCTTTACAGAGCAGGAAGCTGTCAGAACAGCCGCCGCACACTTTAAAAAGCAGCACGGGCATCACAGTTCTTTTTAATGGCATTTTACAAAAGTGGGACGATTTGAATAAAACTACGGGTGCTAAGTTTGGATCAGAAAGGTTCCTACGAGCTGTGTCACGGTCAGGGCTGAAACAAGGGTGCTGTTCTGGGGGGGAGGAGGGGAGGGTTACTTTAACAAACCAGTACAGTGCATGCAGAGGCTCCATTAGGAATTCTCCATTACAAATCCCACCTAGCGTGTGAGCAGCGAGCACTAAAGCAGCCACAATGCGCATTCTCACTCAGGCAAAAAGCAGCAGGCAACATTACACTGCAGGGTTCCTCAGTCCCGACACTCAGGGCCTCTCAGCAGTCCGTGTTTTTGCTCATACCCGGCTCCCAGCTGCCCTACACCACATAGTAAAGGCTTGTGACAGGCACCTGGGGGGCTGGGTTAGAGCAAAAACGTGAAATGGCTGGTGGATCCTCAGGACCAGATTAAGACACACAAATACGATGAAAGAACAGACGCACACACAAAAGGAGAAGCAGACAAACAGCTCATGTACAGGACGCTGCAGTTTGGATCTTCTCCAGCCTAGAACTGCTCTTTTGTGTCTGATTTTGCCAATAACCGATTAATAATAGGGGTTGTCATATAAATGGTTATCACTAGAGCCACGTGGCCCGTGGTGGCCCAGTTAATAGAGCGGCAGTGGCAGAATCATGAATGCAAAGGGAACCACATGTGTCAGTGTAAATAACACGGTTACACACTGTTACACGGAACAGCCATGTGCACAGCTACAAAGCACACGGAAAAGACAAACCACTTTTTTTTGCATCACAATGCTATTTAAACATGTAATTGAACAAATGCTGGAATAAGCAACTTTGATGTATTTCTGATAGAAGCCCTTTCATGTAGCTTAATGGCTGTACTGACTACATATTTGAAAGCTCTGGTCTTTTGAAGGAGGGACAATCAAAAACTATTTAAATGTTACGTTGGTGCACTGGGGGAGTGTGTGTGTGTGTGTGTGTGTGTGTGTGTGCGCGCGCACGCGTGCTTTGATCCCGTGTGTGAGTACAGGTACACAAATGAGCATACGTACATGTTTGTGCCTATATGCATCCACATGTGAGTGAGATGTGGTGTGTGTGTGTGTGTGTGTGCAGCTAGGCATGCAGTGTTATCAGCAGTGATGGTTATCTGGCTGTGAGAAGGTTGGCCTGGTGTGAACTTAGGTAGGGGACGTGCAGGTTGAGCACACGGTACCTGCGGTCTAGGTCCACGGCTCCCGGAACACAGCTGGAGTATGACAGGTACTTCTGCAGCATGTTGAGAAATGACTCATCAATAACTCTACAACTGCTAGTACTGCTCTGAGGATCGCTGGATTCAAATGATGGCTCTGGGTGGAATTCTCACATAAGCCTTTAATGTAACACATGTCCATGTTCCCTATTTATTTTATTACACACCACATTTGGTAATTTGTAAGTGGGTGTGTGCTCTAGGAATACATGTAGTACAAGCTAAGACCAATAGGGGGAGGCAGCACCATATAGGACTGATACATTCAAGAGCAAACGTTCAATATCCATAATGGATGAATTCTGAATAGTATACCGGATAGTGATGCACATAGGTGTGTATGAGGCATTTTAAGATAGATGGGATGGAAATCTGCAATGAAATGAGATCGTGAACCATAGATAAGATGGGCGTCTCCAAAGCAAAATGGGCCACCATTGCAATTACCGCTAGAGATACGCTGTGTTTGAAATAGCCTACTACATACTACATACTACTGGCGTACTGCTTGGGCCCCAAATCAGTATGCAGTATGCGAATAAAAAGAATTTTTCCAGTACGCGAAACATCCCCGGATGACATGCTACTTCCGCAAAATATTCCAGTATGCAAACAGAGCTATCTTCGTGGGGTACTGCATCCCATCATGCAACTCTACGTTCACGTGACCCCGTAGTATGCTTTGCTTTTGTCGCATACTGGAAACTGTACTGCATACTACTACGAGGACCAGTATGCAGTATCCAGTATATACTGAGTGCAGTATGCCGTATGTAGTAGGCTATTTCGAACAGAGTCATAGACAAGGGATTATGGCGCGAGAGTCGATCCTTACGCCGTCGTCCTCGCTGTCCCCTCCTCCGTCCTCCTTTTCGTTCATCCCGCCACCGCCGTTGTGGCTGTCGCTTGTCTTCGTCTTCTCCGGCTCGGGAAGCAGGTCGTCGAGCCAAGCCAAGTCGTGCTGTGAAAACATCGCGTCCAGCATCTTTCGCACTAGCATCAGACCGAGGATCTGAAACGCACATCGTTAACTTTTACTGACCTCGAAAAACGCCTCTATCTGAGCTCTCATTTCCAAAATACGAAGATTAAAGACTAAGATTAAATTTTTTTTCACCCAGTGTTTTTCCAGTGTTTTTGTTTCTAATCCCTCGTGTGCCATAGCTACCAACCAGGAACACTGAGGGACAAAGCTCATTTTGCCCCAGCAGGACTCTGCAACACTCGCAATTTAACACAGGATGTGACTCACCATGGTAACACACATGTACAGGGACAAAATAAAGAGAATATCCCTGCAGGGGTTAACTTCACCGTACTCTCGGCGATGGAAGCTAGTTCTGATGAAAACGTAGTTTTCACACCAGAGGATTTTATGTTTCTCCACCTTAACAGATCGTTCCTGGTGTGAGTGTCAGATTCTGGATAATCGTATCTGTACCGTTACTGCAGGGGGTCTATCATACAATTTCTACTGCAATTTCACTGTGTTTAGTAGATAATGTAAACTAAGACGCAGATTTTAATCTCAGTTCATCGTAATTACTGATGCAGAATCATGGCCGTAATCCAAGATTTACAGGGTACACGTTCTGTAATACTGTAACCTAGTGGTATTCTGTGTAACTCAGTGAAATTTCATGGCAAGAATTGTTCTGCAAATTTTTCACAGATCTCACAACCAACTAAGCATGTACTGTCTCACCAAAACGATGAGTTAAATTAAATAAAAAGAAAACAAATAGTGTGGGGAAGGCGGAGCTTGGTGAACTCCTCGCTACCATGACGGGGAAGATGATGGCGAGGAAGGTGGATTTGAGGACCCAGAGCACGGCCAGGCAGATGATTTGCAGTAGTGTGAAGAGGTGGACCCGGCGGAGGGGCACGTGGCGGAGGTAGTCGTGATCCGGCTGGTGCTTGGCAGGCATGAGGAACAGCTTGATCCTGTCCCAGAACTGCAGGGCCACACGGGAGAGATGCATGGCAGGGTCATGAGTGTCGTGTGTTAGAGCTTCACCCAAAAACAAGTGCCACTGCTGTTCGGAGTGGCGGAGCTGACATGTGAGGGTGTTGACATGCTAATTGGTGCACACTAGTCTCCAGACATCGTTGTATATACTAGACACTGACTCTCACTGACACTGCACACTTCATGTGGTGACAGACTGAATTTCAGTGGTATGTGAACACGTAGAATCTGTTCTCAAAACAGACACTGTTCTCAAAACAGAACACATAAGTATTCAGGTATCAGTACTTGGCTTTTAATGCATTTTCAGTTCTTTCTCAGCTTCAAGACACAGTACGTCTTGTGTTCATAGGTCACTGTGAGACGTATATGTTCTATGGGGGGATGTGGTCACATGATTGGTCCCAACATCTGAATATTCAACAATCCCACATTGTCCTCTGACAGTCACAGCCAATGATAATAGCCTTTCACTTCTTCATCGAGCAATGAACTGAAAAATGAACCAGAGTTCACTTTTTATAATTGATTTATTTCTCTGATTGCTGGCCAAGGTCTCAATCTAGTGACCAACATCGTGACAGAATACAGCCTGGAGCAGCCTCAGGACTCTAACTCCACACTACCTCACCCCACACCACCTCACTCCACACCACCTCACCCCACACTACCTCACCCCACACTACCTCACTCCACACTACCTCACCCCACACTACCTCACCCCACACACCTCACCCCACACTACCTCACTCCACACCACCACTCCACAAGTTTAGTGACAGTTATATCACTACTGCTCACTCGGGTTACATTAAGGCAAAATGCAAAATCAGAAGGTGGGCGGAGTCGCTGACCTGGATGCCGCTGAGAGAGGCCACGCCCATGTAGAGGAAGACACCATAGAGCACCGGCATGGGGATGAACTGGGAGGGTGGAAATAAACAGCAAAACACTTCAGCCTCACATACACACACACACACACACACAGCTTTTCGTCTGTGTCCAAAAACACTCAGTTAATCTGGTTTTGACGACTGACCTAACCTGTAGTTCCAGTACACCTGTCACCACACCTGTTTTTGTGATGTAATATCACCTGGTGCGTGTACACCTTCAGTGGCACTATGCAGCCAAACCCATCGCTCTGCCAATCATGGATCCTTGAGCCTGAATGGGTAACTGAGGGAAGGCCACAAGAGCCTGAAGCTCCTCCCCTCGTTACCTGTTGAAAACTGATTGCTCATTGGCTCAGGGGACAATGAAGGCGGAGTCCTGGTCTGGAAACGAGAGGCTGCGAGAGTGAAGTATACTTGGTGGGAGGGGCATACTTTACCTGCAGGACAGGGGCCAGGAAGACGGAGGTCCCGGTTAACACGAAGACCAGGATGCCAGTCAACCGTTGCTCCCTATTGGCCAGAGAGGGGAAGCACACCTGAACACCTGCACACCTGCACACCTGAACACCTGCACACCTGCACACCTGAACACCTGCACGCCTGAACACCTGAACACCTGCACACCTGCACACCTGCACACCTGAACACCTGCACACCTGAACACCTGAACACACTACTCAGTACAAAAACACTACTCTACTCAATAGTACTCTGCTAAATAACCCTAACCCTAACCCTAACCCTACCTCACACCGAGGAACTGCGGCTGCTCGCCCGGGGCGCTCGACTCGCTCTCCATCTTGAGGGAGTCGATGTGAGCGATGGAGATGACCGTGGCGGCCACGTACCACGGCAGGCCCATGACGGAGCAGGCGGCCATGAGCACGCCCACCCAGAACAGGTCCAGGTGGTACCCACAGCCTTTCTGTTCGAGGGAAAGGAAAGAACGAGGGGGGGAGGGGTCGAGATGGAGGAGGACCATGTCCAGGTCTCATATTCGGTTGTAGCAAAGACCAAATGTTCAATATTTATTGATTTCTGACTCAGCAAATATATGGGCAAATATAATCTGTCGAAAGAGCTTTAATTCTGCAGGGGGAATTAAAAATGTAGGAAAATTTTTCCCTTGATTGGAGTCAATCAATTTCAACAGTAATTGTTTTGTAAGTTGAATTGTTCTTACAAAAGTTGAAAAGAGATCACTTCTTTAAACGCTGCAGATTTTACTACGTACGAACTCAAGGTGTTAAGCTCAACATTTCCGCTACGTTTTCGACACTGTAAGCTCAAAATTTTCACACGCAGAACTTCACGCAGACGCCGGGTGAGATACCTTGAGTTTGTTCTCCTTCCTGTTGACAATGACGGCGCTGATCTGCTGGTCCATGAAGATGAGGATGGTGACAAGCAGGGCGGGGACGAAGCTGGCCAGGGACACCCACCACGGGTTCCTCCCGAACGGCATGACGAACCAGCCCCGGTCCGGACGGGTCGGCTGCACGAACCGGGCCGACGCATCGCAGGTGTGATGGAGGGATTCAACAGAGATTGCAAGAAACGTTTCTAACAATAACTGTGACAGGAGAGGAGAAAATGTCTGGCCCGTTGGCATGACTACAACATTTTAAGAATTTAGCTTCAAACGTGCGTTAAAATGCCCAAATAACAGAGCACGTTATGTAAAAAGCAGGTTGGGAAGTGTATAGATAGAATGGGATGGAATATGAGGTGCAAATCTGTGTGTACACGTTTGTGTGTGTGTGTGTGTGTGTGTGCCTGTTTGCATATGTGTGTGTGTGTGTGTGTGTGTGTGTGTGTGTGTGTGTGTGTGTGTGTGTGTGTGTGTGTGTGTGTGTGTGTGTGCTTTCTCTTTCACCTTGAATTCAGTGGGCACGGCGAGCTTGGGCGTCTTCAGACCCATTACCATGTCCAGGCCCACAAAGGTCATGATGGACATGAGAATGGAGAAGTCACTGATGAGCTTCCGCACCTACACACACACACACACACACACACACACACACACGTGGAATAAGAGCTTTTTCAGGTAGAGATGGAAAGAAACACCCCTTCACCCACCAGTGATTCATCATTGTCTGGAGTCCATCATGCAGGAAACACCAGAACTATATTTAATATGCGACTCTTGGCACTGGATCCAGAACCACAGAAATCTGTTCTACCCTATTGGCAGCCAATAGAGTTGGACTGCAAACACACACACACACACACACATAGAGAAAGCTATATATACAGTATATATATATATATATATATATATATATATATATATATATATATATATATATATATATACACTAAAACAGGTAGGATCCTTCAGAGCCATTAGTGTTCCTGTTACATGTGAGGCCATATAAGACATATGCATATGAACTGCCTCTTTAAGGGTCTGTGCCCAAGACTGAGTGGACCAGAACTAGAGGAAACTGATTTAAAAATACCATTTGTGTGTGTGTGTGTGTGTGTGTGTGTGTGTGTAGCTGTAACAGCATATCAGGTTTGGTAATGGCCTCACATCATGTGTGGGAACTTGTGAAGAACATTTTATCTCTTTCTCTTACAGGCCTTCTCTCCCCCTCTCTCTCCCTCTCTCTCTCTCTCTCCCTCGCTCTCTCTCTCTCTCTCTCTCTCTCTCTCCCTCCCTCTCTGTCTCCTCATCTGCCCGTACCTTCGTGGGGAAGTAACGCGTGAACTTGAACTTCTTCAGTGCAACGGTCATGGAGTAGGTTCCGAGGAACAGGATGAAGGAGAGGAGGGCCAGGTCAGGGACGTATCCGCAGGAGCTGCCCACCAGAGCGCCGCCGTACTTCACACACTCCCTCTTACTGAGCTCACCCCAGTCCAGAGCTGTTAGATTCGTCTGAGCAACAGAGACACAACGCACGCGGGGGGGTGGGGGGTGGAGAGGCAGAGATGAGAGAGACGGAGGCAAAGGGAAAGATGAGGAGAAAGAGGGGAGGACGTAGAGAAAGGATAAATAGGTAGTAGCAGGGAGAAAAAGAAGTAGGGTGTGGTATAGAAAGGATAGGAATAGTGAGTGGTTGAGAGACAAGGGAGAAATGAGGAGAAAGGAGAGAGAGAGGAGAGACATAATGGACATATGGTTCACAAATGAGAAACAGAGAGAAAGCAAAAGAGAAGGAAAAAAAACCCACACCATACAGGAGCAGAAGATTGAAGCCACTTTCATCATAACACCCTTCCCCTCCAGACGAAACCCAAAGTCCCACTTGAATATAAATGAGACACTCGAAGGCGCGGATCAAGATGGCAGTGGGGATCCACACCCTCTAATTCCAACACAGCCCAATCTGAAGTCAAAACAAAAAGGTGGAGGTGGAAGGTGGAGGGGTGGGGTGTGCACTTACTGGAGAGAGAGCAGATGCGTTATCCGTCGCTGGGACAGGCCCCGGGAAGACTGCCGCCGTCGTCACTGAGGAAACAGCGAGAGGACGGTGGAGACAGCGACACAAGCGAGCAAAAGGGGAGATTGCGATTGGCCGCTGGGTCACGGAACATCTGGACGCGTCGGGCGAGACAACAGATGGCTTCCAGCTGGAAATTACCAATCTGCGAATTTTAATTGTGGGAGTCGACCCGGCGCGGAACGAAGCCGTTCTCTTGGAGAGAACAGGCCGCGTATGACACACACATTACGGGAAATGAAATGTAGCTTTCATATAAAAAAAAAGGAGTAAACCAACCGGACCAGAACCAGTTCTGCGTGTGGGTCGTGTGCAGCCCAAACCCCAAAATACACCAATCAGTCACAACATTGATTTCTGCTCAGCTGGCGCTCGCAAGCGCAGTGATGTCAGCAAAGCAAACAAACAAACAAACAAAATCCTCCAATCAAAAAACCCAGAAAGGTGCTACCATTTCCTTTGTTTTGTGCCTTGTATCGAGGCCGGTACTGGCCCAACCGGGCCGGTCCTCTGGCCACACTGGGCCCGACTAATCTAGAGGAAGCAGAGACCAAAACAGCAGCGAGATGGCCGAGACCGACGATGACATCACGTCCATGCAGGGCTGTTCCAGACAGCTTCCACCCCTCCCACTGAAAAAGTAGCACCACTTAGAAAGTCAAAATCACCAGTTACGGTGTCATGATTATGAGATGCTAAATGATAATTATTAGACAGTGCCTCATATTTATGGACTAATATCTCAATACCGAGTCATGATGAGATGGCATATTCTTTTCATAATTATAACATCTCATATTTTAGTCATAATTATGAGATTTCATCTCAAATTCTTACATTTTAATCATTCTATACGTTTTAGCCCTGGAATGTTGTTTTTGGAATGTTGTTTTTCAGCTCGAATAGGTTGTTGTCATGTAAAGGGTGTAGTTGTTGTTGTAGGCAGGTGGAGGTCTGTAAAACTACACCACTCACTCAGGTCAGGAGCGGAGCACTCGCACCGGTAGGCGGAGATAAGCTCGGGGCTGAAGTCCGCGTTGATGGGGTAGGAGCGGAAGGTGGCGGCCATCTTCTTGATGGCGTCGGAGATGAAGATGAGGGAGATGAGGCTGGAGAAGCCCTCCTCCGTGAAGCGTGTCATGTACCTGATGACGGAGCTGGCGTCGGTGGCCACCAGGACGAAGCACTGTAAACACGCGTGTATGCCCACCCACACACGCAGCTCCATGTAGTCGAGGTCGTTGCTCCTGGTGGAGAGGTATGGTGCGGGTGGGGGAGTGTGATGTAGTTACATGCTGTTACTCTAACAGCAACTCACTGCCCAAAAACAGTGATTAATATCTTTAGAAATGGAGTATCTAAATAATGAATTTGATTAGTTTTGCGTATTCATTCAGATAAAGTTTTGATTTGAATTGAGGGAACTGGAATGTTAATGCAGAATCAAAGAAAACAACATCTGGTTAATTTAACATTCAACCTGTCACCACTCGCTCACTTATCAATGATTAAGTTGATTAGGAAATCAATCAGTAGCTCAATCAGTGAGGGAGCATCCAGCATGGACCCTAGAGAAGGTGGCTGTGAATGTTCTAGAGATCTCCGCCTGGCCTCGCTCACGATCTCATCGGCCGGCGGGAGCAAACGATGTAGCAACCGGGTCAGGGGGAGGTGGTCGGCGCCCGGCGCAGGAAGGAGAAAGGGGAGGAGCCTAGTGCTGGAGGGTTAAGGGGGCGGCGGCCTCACTTGCTGAAGTCGTAGAGCAGCTTCTCGAAGATGAGGATTGGGCCTGTGGAGCTAAGGATGATGAGGGGTTGACCACCAAGCAGGCAGAAGACCGCTCCTGCCAAGGCTGTGCCCAGGAAACTCTCCATCACCCCCTAAAGAGAGCGGGCGGGGGTGGAGGAAGAGAGAGATTAAGATTCAACGATCTCACCCTGTTCCTCAAAAAAAAGAAGGCGGCTCTACAGCTGGAGAGAGAAAAAACCCGAAAAGAATAAAAACAAAAGATAAAGGGACGGGCAAGGCAGCAGGCCGACTCGATGCGGCGCCATGGCAACCGCATCCGCCCTGCGGCGGTCGTGGAACGTGCCTGGTAGTTGTCGGTGGCATCTCCCAGAAGGCCGCCGAAGGTGATGGCGTTGGTGATGCAGCCCATGTAGATGAAAAGCACAGCCGAAATTGACTGGATGTGGACGCCGTCTGAGAAGTCGCTGAGGTACCAGGGCAGCTTCCGCCGAACGTCCAGGAGGAGACCGCCACAGATCCTGCACCGCACGCACGTGAAGTGACACGTGCACACACACACACACACACACACACACAACCATGCACACACACAGGTATGCACACACGTACAGGCTCTTAATGCATTATTGAACTTCTGAACATCTCGCATTTAAAGCCAGAGTGAGAGAAACACTTTCATGTTTGTTATAAACTCCCTTGTGTTTTTCTTGAACTATTTATTATTTCTTCCTCTTCTCATAATTACTTTTTTCTTTCTTTTTATTTCTTCACTTTTCTCACCTTGACTTCAAGCTTTCTTTCATGATAATGACAGGTCTTTTCACATTCATTATTATTCAAATATAGTACTTAATTTCCTTAATACTGCAAAGGCTCGTTCATGATGCTTTACGTCTGCTTTGACAGTACAGCAAATGAATATGGTCATGTCGACAAAGCTTATCAAATGGAACTGAACTGAATGTAAAGAGAGAGGAAGAGAGTGAGAGAGTGAGGTAGAGAGAGACTGAGAGAGAGAGAAGTAGGAAGAGAGACAAATAGAAGAGAGAGAGAGAGAGGTAGAAGCAAGAGACAGAGAGAGGTAGATGCAGTGAAACTGGAGTTATATGTAGTAGCAGCTGTGCTCTGAATTGGCTGTCAGCTTTTGGGCTGACTGCCTGTCAGGCTGTTGGGGCTCCTGGCAGGCTGCTCTGTCCTTCCCTTCTCCTCCATTCATCCCCAGCTCATTATGCCCAAATGGTGTATTGCATTTCCCCGTTACCGCCTTATTCATCACCATAAAAAACTCCTGCTCCTGAATCACTGCATCCCACCTAAGTTCCTCAGAGGGAGCACAAACTCCAAAATTAGTTTTAAGGACACTTGCCGCTCAGCAGTAGTGATCAATCAGTAGAGCGTCCAGGACTGAATGGACTCACCCATAGCAATCCCCAACCCCTGACCTCCAACCCCTGACCTCCAGGCTGCCGGGGCATTGTGGGAACTCGCCTGCCGGTGTGCGAGAGCTCCTCGCCGAGCTCGTGTGGCGTGGGCATCTCCTCGTCCTCCCCTCCGCCGGCGCCGCCTCCGCCCGCAGTGCCGTTCGTCTGACCGAGCTCGTTCAGAGAGAACACCGACTTCCTGATCGGGGGAGGTTAGGGTGGAGAGCACAGGTGAAGAGAAGCGACAGGACTAAATGTCAACAATCGCTAACGGCCGTCATGTTCCTGGACTGGCTACGGGCGAACGGAAGATCGACTCCCTGCAAACGCTACAGAGACCCTACATCAGGAATAAAACTCAAGCTGCCATGTGCACTAAAACAGCACCAACAGAAATGTTAAAGAAAGCTGAATTACCTTTGCTCTGCCGACGGCACTTTTTTAGGGGGCTCGATGCGGATATTGGGGTCCCACTCGCCCGGCGGGAGCACGATCACCTCGTCCAGGAATTCATCCACGCCTGCAATCAGGTCGTCACGGTCCCTGGCCTTGTAGGCCACATCGCTGAAGAGCTGGAGGTAAGACGCGTGGAGTTGGTGAGAACTCTCACGCTCTACTCGCGCTCGATAATCTCTGCTGCATTCGTTCTCACCACATTCTGTGACTCTGTTTTGTAAACTTTGTTTCTGCGTGTTTCATATTGTTTGCTTTAGCCAATTTATCCTTCTAGACCAATTTTTGGTTTCTTTTCATTTACATTTAATAGTTTTAAAAGATTTTGAGGCAGAAATCAGCTATAAATACACTGAAGGTAGAAACTGAAAACTACATTCACACTCACGTCATCCACCATCAGTGTAGCAATGGCGCGGCCAATCTCGTTGTAGGACTTGGCTTTGCCAGGGGGCCCCAGAAGCACAAACAGGAATCTGTCATAAGAAACAGTTCAGTTCAGTTTATTTTCAAATATTATATGAAATATAAAGATTTCAAATATCAGGGGTACAGTTTGTTAAAAAACACTTTTGGTTAATATACAGTTGAGATATTCAAAGTTCTGTATATTCTGTATATTGTGTACAGGTGTATATGTGATGAAAGACCTGTGATCGGGATTATAATGATCATATATGTGATGAAAGACCTGTGATCGGGATTATAATGATCATATATGTGATGAAAGACCTGTGATCGGGATTATAATGATCATATATGTGATGAAAGACCTGTGATCGGGATTATAATGATTGTATGTGTGACTGAGGACCTGTGATCGGATTCATAATGATCTGCACAAAGCTGTTACAAAAAACGAAATTCGTATTCCTATTAAAGAATTTGTATCAGAACCAGGAGATCAGAACCAGATCCTTATTATTTTGCTACAGCATACGGACTATTTGGACTAGCCGGCCGCAGTAGTCGAGCACTAGGAAACAAAAGGGGAGACACGCCCATTCCCCAGAGGGGCGTGGCCAGGGCGATACCTGGTGGGCACTGGGACTTCGGTGAGGCCGCCCAACGTTGTGGCCTGCGCCAGCCGCACGAAGGCCACAAAGGGCCTGTTGAGGAAGTCCACCTCCCCCACCAGCACGTTGGAGGCCTCCGCGTCTCTCGGGATCTTCTTCATGAACCTGTTCTTTAGCTGCAGACGCAATTTAGCAAAGGAAAGGGTGGGCATCAGAGGGACCACATGACCTTCCGATTCTGATCTAAACCGGCTCCGATTCTGATTCCACACCAGCTTCAGATTCTAGTCCAGCTGTAGTTCCTGAAATGCAGTTCCATTTCGTACATAATGCAGGCAGGGTCAGGAGATCTGCAGGCTCCTTAGGACCAGAACAATATTTGCTTTCAACATCTCAGCGTGGAATAATGATCAGATTGTCTGATAATTTAACGAACTGGTGAGCCTCCTAATTAAGATGATGGTTTTAATCACCTGTAGCTTACAAGTTTAGCTAGCATCAACATTTAGATTACAAATACTGAGTCCAAACCTGAGTCTGCAATGTACTTATCTTTTAAGGGCAGTCAAAGTCATTACCAGTGAACACAGTGTTCTGTTTGGACAGTGGTTATTAATAGGGGAAACGCACTGGCTGTCCTTCTCTTGATTCTGGGGGTCCTGATGTTATCTCCACGGCAACGGTTTACCAATGAGCACGTTCCAAAAAAAAAAAAACCCTTTCATGGCCCTGTTGTACAGGCCAGTGCAAGTATAATACCAGTATAATACCAGTACGCTTTAAATAGTTTGCACGAGTATGAAAGTGAGTGGAGTCTGCCTGGTGTGAGGTAGACGAGTCAAAACACTGATGAAACCCATTCGGTACGTCCTGGCGGATCCTGCAGCGGGTGTGCTGGGGGTTACTCTGCGTTAACGAGGGGCGCTTTCATAAGAAGGCACAGATCAAAAGAGGCCACAGTGCTCTGCATCTGTGACATTTCTGTACGTGTCATTAAGCCAATTTGGGTTTGATATAGAAATTGTTCTTTCCTCAGGCTGAGTGGAGTTTGCAGACACTTTAATTGAAGTTAAGGTTTAATTTGCTCTTTTGTTGCTTTAGAAAGAGCATGTCATTTTTTTTTTCCTCCACCGACATGGACTTATGGAGTTATTCTCCTCTGCTAAATATATTTCAAGAACTGTTACAGTCTTGGAGAACTGTTCTAATTATACAGCATCTAATTATGTCGATTCTCGCTGCATGTGCTCACGCTGACAGAACTCATGTCCTCAGTTCACATCCGAACACACTGAACGAGACTAGTAGAGCTCACCTCTTCTTAAATCTTAGGTGCTATGATATTTTTGAACTTGGTCCAAGTGCATCTCACAATAGACAGGAACAATGTTCCACCGTTTCCATGGGAATGGCGCTATGTAGCGATTGCCGTAACGCTACAATGACACCTGATGACCACCTGCAGATCACAAGCTGTCACGGTCCCCTCGGCAACCCCTCTTGCTTTGGTTTGTTTTCTGGTTTTCTGGTTGTGTGCTTTTATTTTGAAATTCCTTATTGTGTCTGGTTTCACGTCCCACCCTTGTACTCCGCCCCCTCATCATTGTTTTCAGGTGTGTCTTGTTTTGTTCTTGGTTTAGTCATTGGCTGTGTTTGAAATAGCATACTACATATGGCATACTGCATACTGCATACTGCACTCAGTATATACTGGATACTGCATACTGGTCCTCGTAGTAGTATGCAGTACAGTTTCCAGTATGCGACAAAAGCAAAGCATACTACGGGGTCACGTGAACGTAGCGTTGCATGATGGGATGCAGTACACCACGAAGATAGCTCTGGTCGCGTACTGGAATATTTTGCGGAAGTAGTATGTCATCCGGGGATGTTTCGCGTACTGGAAAAAATTCTTTTTATTCGCATACTGCATACTGCATACTGATTTGGGGCCCAAGCAGTACGCCAGTAGTATGTAGTAGGCTATTTCGAACACAGTCTGTGTATTTAAGTCCTGTGTTTTGTCATTTGGTTTTATCGGTCATTGAGGTTGTAAGTACTGTTTGTAAGCTGTGTGCCAGATCTGTATCTCGTTTGTGAATTTTGCTTCTTGATGTCTTTGTGTCCCTTTTGCTTAATGTTTCCCTGGTTCTATGTCTTAATGTTTTGTTGGTGTTATCTGTTGTTCATGGTGTTCACTGTTTGATTTGTCTTTGTTCCAAGCCAGTGTACTGTCTGTAACTTTGTCATTAAATCTCTTAACTATCTGCAATTGCGTCCAGCCTCAAATACCCCAAATGTTACACAAGTGCTTTTTAGTTGGGGGGAATAAACCCTGTACATGCGTCTAGTCTCACGAGCTGCACAGACATTCAGACCGCCGGCAGGGATTTTGCTGTAAAACACTACACCAGGGCCACAAAACCACATCAGTCCCGTGTGTTCTGTCAGGTAATAGCATTCGCATTCTCATTGTTAGTTTCTTTATCCATTTTTTTTCTGGGATAGAATTCAAAGCAGTCAGCAGAGCACCTAATCCTCCATTTAGAAAGAAACCTCTTTAAATTACTTTGATATCAAAAAGATGCATGAGGCAGAATACTGGCATTAAATGAAAGAATCCAATTGGGTGAACTACACCAGTCCACATCAGATAGTTACAAATGACAACATCCTCATCATTGGTAAATTCCCTAACCATTTACATAAGAACACAAATAACAACCTTCCCTGTATTCTGAACAATATACACTGGAAGAAGGATAAATATCCCATAATACCATTGTGTCACGCTTCGCTTCCGCTAGTGTCGTGGTCCCCTTGGCAATCCTGTCATGTACCCGTATTTTGTCTACGCTCCAGGCCTTGCTTTGGTTTTATCCGTCATGGGGTTACCCATCAGGTCATTGTTCTGGCCCCTGCTCTCCCAATCCTCAAGTCTGTGACCCTTAGTCTGTGACCAGGGCTGATCACTCATACACTGAGATATCCGATGACCAAATAATTGATAAGTCAATAATAAACAACCATTCCAGATAAACACAGAGTGATTGCTTAATTAGGTACCAAATCTATGACCTTATTAGGTACATCTTTTCTATAGCTGTAACTGTGAATTGACAGGATACATTTCATATGTAAGAGTTTCATGGACGGCGCATTGATGCCTGGTGAGCTGGTGAGGAAGGCTCCTTAAGTGTTCTCAACACTCAACAAGAACCAGCATTCAGGTGAATCGGAGCGTTGAGTTCACACTGCCGTAAATGGGGAGATGGAACAATTGTTGGTTGGCTGATTGAGAAGCCTTAAACAGAGGAGAGTGAACATGAAACAGAACGAGGTGATTCTGAACAGGAGCCTGACCCACCAAGCACGTTAGCTAGGTGCTAATACACGGTGCTAAACTTTAACTACCTAAATGTTAGTGGGAAGTGGTCTAACTAACTGATAACACACGCTTCAGTTCTACATTTAGCTAGTTGCATATTTCCTTGAAAGGTTAAAGATAACTTCACCAATATGAACAATTTAAATCCTGTTTCAGAACAACCTTAACATAGGGCTGTCATTCCATGAGGTTGTATCATATAATCTACTTCATGAAATGTACAGAAAATATGCCATATTGTGATATGTATCATCAGCATCTAGGTGCAATAGTGTGGAAAGTGTCAAACAATGTACTACAATTACAGTTTGTGACAATGACAAAGTCTATAATTAGGACAAGATTGGATATTTTCGAAAGCCAGATGCGTACAATAAAGAAAACATCACTTGTACTAGTATTTAACATGACCATCTAGTTCTTCAACTCACAAATACATAATATGTGGGAACTGAGTGGCAGATAATATTTGAAACTGGCGCCAACACAAATCTTGCATTTGCATAACGAAGACATCTGCGTCAATACTGGGGGATGATTTGACCACGAAGGCGCATAAACGTTAAGATAAATGTAGGACCAAGGACTGAACCCTGAGACACTCCTTGACTAATGGGAGCCAAAGATTTGTATTTCTATACTAATAAAAGTGCTGTTTGTCAGCGCGGTAAGACCAAAGCCACTGCTCTGCTACACCAGTACTGCCGACTGTGGGGAAATAAGGCCGAACGAATGCGATATTTTACAGAGTAAAAGGCAACACTAAGGTTGGGAAGAAGAATGGGAAGTGCAGCAATGTTGGCCGAGAGACTGAGATCATTATCAGCTCCCAAAAGGGCAGTCTCACAGCGTGCATAGGGCACAAGGCTCTAGCACACTCACACAACTGACCTACAAATACAGCAATTGTGACATCAACAATGGATAACAACTTACAACTGACTGCAAAATATATGACAACCAATAAGGTGCAGTTGGAGTGGATATACCTAATAAAATTGGCAATCGATGTACAGCACATCCTCATATAACCTCAAACACACTACAACACTGTATATGTACATGGTCTAAACCATATACTGGTGTGTGTAAGGAGTTTTTTTTATTGACTTTCAGGCAGAGCAGAGGGACTTAAGTTTATAAATGAGAGGTTACACTAGAGAGTGATCTGAAACTTCGCTGAAGGTTCTGCTGACAAACTGTAACGTAGCGGACAATCTTTCACAGCCAGCAGCGATCAATAGCTCTAAATAATATACCACACCAGTAAAGATGTACACATTGACTTTTTCTCCAATCAGCTTTAATTTGTGTTTTCAGCATTTTGGTAGCTGCAAATAATTCTTTTTTTCCCTTTTCAATCCTTAAAGCATTGCTCTCTCTCTCGAGCATAGATGAAATGGTAAACATTCTCCCGAAATCAGCAAAAATGTGGAAACATGCT